>CABIKL010002096.1:0-13389 GCA_902196195.1 Aptinothrips rufus
AAAAAAAAAAAAAAAAAAAAAAGGAGCGCCTAAGACTTTGTGGAATGTGATAACAACCAGAAGTGGTTACTGAAAACATAACAGTTATCCTCATTTTTCGTTGCTTTTATTTGAAGTATGTTCATTTTAATGATTACATCTCTCTAGTGATACTTGCTGCAGTGAATTTAAGATAGAAATTATGTGAATGTCTCTTCTTATTGAACCTCAACATGTCATTTCGCCGTTTATTCCTGTCTTCATCTCTGCTCATGAATGGCTGCTACTTGCACTATATGAATGCCACTTTAATTGTAATGTAACACTTAGAAAAACAAAGATTCTCGCCAGTATTCAAAAATATACATTTTTATTTTTGCAAGTAGAAGATTCTTCTGTCATATTTTAATTTAACACAGGACAATTTTCACAGTCAATAGTGGCTTGCATTTGAATTAAAAACGAGACTCTTTGCTTCAATACTTTCAAATTTATCCTCTGTTTGCAAAATTTGAAATATGATCTGATTTAAGTACTTATGTAGTGAAAAATAATACAGCTGTTTGTAAATCTGTTTCTATGACCTTCCTTTGTAAAGATAGTGTCTGGCTGTTTATTACACTTATGCAGATGTTGACAGTCGGAGACTGACCCTCAGCTTAGATAAAATGATAATTTTTGTTCCACTTTTGTCTGATGCAGTATTTGTTAAAGTAGGTCTCTCTTTGTATATTATATACAATTATCTGTGATGTGCATTCTTTATCATGTCTTTCAGCTGATACAATCTATCTCATCATGAATTGATGGCAACGGTTATTATTTCACTTTGTAAAAGATTGATATTGTTTGCACTAGTTATTAATAATGTACTATTTGCATGCAAGCATGGATATTGTTTGCATGTAACATTCCTTTCTGCTTTCCATGTCATATCTAGTGTTATTATATATTTTGTTCCACATTGAAAATTAATGAGAATTATTGCAACTTGATATTGTATATTTGATATTATTTATTTTTGTTATCAGTGCTAATATGATTCATTGGAATCTTGTCTGTATTCAGACTGGAGGTTCTATTGTTAAATTTAAGCATGAGTGAAGCTAGCATTCCATCCTTAAATCATGTGATCATGCAGATATTAATATTCTTAACAACCTGGTCTGACATGACAGATGAAGTTGTTGGACACCATAGTTGAAATGTGTGTGGGATGTGTTTTGTGTGAGTTTTATTGTTCGAAAAATGAAAAGATATGAATTCAAATTGGCATGTTTTTTAATTTGTCATTCCTTTATTATTTTATGATCGTCTTGATTTTTCCCTTTTTACCCTTCTTCCCTTTCTTTCTCTTCTTTCCCTTCTTCCCAGTTTTCCCTTTCTTGCGCTTTGAGACTGATAGTCCAGCCCTGAAAGCAACTCCTCTCCACCATGCTTGTATAGCAATGATATTACCAATTGCGCGCTGCTTTTCATGATATTCAGCACGCATAGCGATTGTGTCTTCTATGACTCTGGTTTGATGGTGAGCCTTTAAAATATAAACTTTGTTAATTCATCGATATTTTTTGTGAAACAAAGTTAAATTGTTCATTTTACTTACCTCTATCTTAAGTACCGTATGCTCCTCTTTCTGTTGCTCCACTGCATTCCGTAGTTGGATATTCTCTGTTTCGCGTTCCATCATCTCAGCATCATAAAGGTCAGTCCAGTGATCTAGTTCTATTTTTAATATCTGGTTTAAATTTCAAAGAATTTCTATGAGTTAGAGTTGTGATTTAAATTGAAATTCCTAGTATAGGATCAAACCCTAGCAAACCTCAGTATCCTTGGTGAGAAATTGCATGATTTCTTTGTGGCTACGTTCTTCATTTGGCCCTTGTGGATCTTCAATGCGTTCAATTGTGTCACGTAAAGCTTTTTCTTTATTGCTCATTGTCATTAAATGTTGGTCACGTCGATTATTTTCCCAGGCATTGGCAAAAGAGATAGCCAAGCCACCAAGCAAGTATGAATCATGCAAATTGCTCTGTTCACGGGAGTTAAAAGAATAACCAGCTTAAAAATCTATAAAATCGTTCCCGTGCAGAACAGCTTAGTCAACTTAATGTCAAGATTACGTCCATATGATCTCCCGGGGGGGGGGGGAGTCATGTGGACATCTTATCTCTCTGACAAAGGTGTTCTGCCTGGGTGAAGTTTCATGTAATTTTAATTTGTTAGGAAATGTATTTACTATACAGTTCTGAAAATAAGAAGTGTGTGCTCACAGTAAGGAGGTCACTTTTCATTTCCCAGAAACGTTGCTGGTCTGTGATGTTTTTCCTCTCGCACCGCAGCTGGGCGACCAGGTCTTCCCTCCTCTCGCGACCCTCTGAGAACTGTGCGAGCAGCTTCTGCTCATCAGCAATCATCGCGCCCTGCCAGTCCAGAGAGGCCTTTAGGCTTCCGAAACTTCCCTTCTCGCCAAGCTCCGAGAGAACGCCAGCCAGGATAGTTTCTGCAAATAGACTGGGCCAGAAAACGAACGCCGTTCACTTCAATCATTAATTTTGATGTGCTTTAGTGCGGCAACACCCAGTGAGAAACTGCTAAAATTTCGTTTCGATGCCGATTCGACGTCGATTACATGAAGCTGATGTCTATTCGACGTCGATCGCATCGAAACGACGTCGAATCGACATCCGCACCGTAATATTATTTTCGTTGACTCTTCTGTTCTGATCGGGAACCAAGTGAGAAATAGAGATCAAATCAGCATCGTTTCGACGTCGAATCGACGCGATTGTCGTCGAAATGACGTCCAATCGACATCGAACTGACCCACTATTTCTCACTGTCACGGTCTTACCGGTGTCGTTGCAGTTTCAGCAAGGCCTCCGTGGCTGGAGGCCACATGCCCGCCATTTGGGGGAATTTCCTCGACGGGAGGGGTGGTTTCCCAAAGCGAGTCGCCACGTCCTTAAAGTCCTCATCCCAGTGCGCGGCTGGGTCGACGGGCAAGGTCTTCCCCAGGATAGCGAGCAGGTGCACGGCGTCCTCGAGGACGGCAACCATTGCTGTCACCTCCAGTGGCTCGAGGTTGGGTCGCTGCCGCCTGCCGAAGCACAGGTGGGAAGTCTTGTGTGCAGGTTCCGGCTCTTTGCCGAAGCATAAGTGTGAACTCTCGCAGTTCAATGACATAATCCTTTTTTTTTTCTCATTCAAGTTTCCCTATTGCTATCATAGGAAGCACTAGGGAGGATCAGGATTGCGAAGAGTGTCATTGTTGCTGGTAGTTGCTAGGATGGGGGAAAAGATTTCCTCCCCGGCTGGCAAGTTTAAGAATACATTACTAGTCAGAGATATTGCATAATGACGTCCTTTCCCCGTTAGGTCAAGAAGATATCCGGGGAAGTTCGAAAGTGTCATTTTTATCCTCCTTGGACTTACCTTGTTCTACTTGAATACTGAAGAAGTCTGGAAGAAGGATCCGATTGTACATCACCAAAAGAATCCACCTTCCAATTCTCCCGGCTTCATTTGTTCAACATATCTTCCCACACGGAGTAGACTCTGGTGGATTCTTTTGGCAATGATAGTACAATACATATAATTTAATCAAAATACAGGATCTAGATGACCAAGGATATTTCAACTCTATAAGCAGTGTGGAAATACAAGTGGGCCTCCCAATAACCTTTAGTGAGTCAACTTTCTTCCAGTGAAAATGGAGGAAGCAATATAATTTTATAGCTTAATAGTGGTAGCAAATATATTTATTTTTTCATAATGACTTTTGAAAGACAGTAAAGTTACAAAATTTGATACAGAACCTAGCACACAAAAAATGCAATTTTTTGCTCTAGAGGTACACCTTTAATAGTTAAAATATGATAAAGGTCATCCCATTGTAGGCGCATATTTTACCACTATGTCACGGTACAGCTGAAATATTTCTGTGCACGCCGAGCGGCATTTAAGCAAAGCTTCTTGGTACTGGGCTTCAGTAAATCTACCATATGTGCAAGATGAAACAACATTTTTATCAACATTGTCAAAGGCAAACATGAGACTGGCACAAGATTCCTGTAAAAATAATACGAACTTACTACGTTTTTTGGTAGTTTATTGGTTTAGACTTCTAGTTTAAGATAAACTATAATCTCTACTGCTGCATGAATAGCACATCCATATATGAGAAAATACTATACCTTCAGCTGCTTTTCGTCTGGGTCTAAAATAATTTCTCCTTCGCAGTTAATCATGCAGTGAGCTGCAGCCACTAGAAACTTCATTGATAATCCTGAATTCATAAGTGCCAGACATCCTGCATTTATGGCACAGGCCAAGAGCTACAACAGGTAAAAAAACATTACAGAAATTAAAAAAAAAAATGCAAAATTCAAGGTGGAAGCACAAAAATCGAGCTTCTAAAATGGATATACAATACATACGCCACCAGAATCTTGCATTTCTTGAACTGTTATAGAAATAAGAGTTCGAGGGTACTGAGTTGTAAAGATTGCAGCCTCAAAAGTGTTCTGCAATGTGGTTTCACGCATACGATCTGAAACATCTGCAAGAAAGAAAAGGATTAAATTAATACATGAGCTAATCTTGATGCATAATTGGTAATTTCAAGGCGGGAGAAATCAATGTTATTATCATAATCTTGCAAACATAAATTTTTAAAAGCAATCTTGAGGAAAATATTAACTTACTTGGAAGTCCGGTCTTCGGTCGGTAAAAGGCTTCCACACTTGCTTTCTCAATTAAAATTTTATTCGGTTTAACCTCTGTAGGTCCATATACTCCAGCAATAGCAGCAGTTTTTCCTGCAAAATTAAATTAATAATTAAAGAATATTTTCATAATTACTGTCACATAATGGTCCCTTTTGGGTGCTTCAAGAACTTGCGGAGAACATGAAAAGCCTCTTTCAAGTGAAAGACAAGTCAATCGCTGACATGAGTTACTCCATTCTTGAAGGTAAAATCAGTATAGCGCACAATTAAGTGGTGAAAACATGAAATTCGGACGAAAATTTGTAAGAGCTTTCTTTACCTTGAGTAACAATAGCACTTCCATCAGGTCTGCTAAGCACATTCATCTCACAATAAAAAGGCCTGAGTTTATGAACTTCGGTGACTTCGGTTGATGACAATGTTGCCATCTTATAATCTTCGATGAGTGAGGTATTTGACAACAAGGAATGTTCTGATCACAAAATTGAGATATGATATTCAAACAAAACCGCAGAGATTCTAGAGATTCTAACCTTAATTGTGTCGAAAACAAATATGCCGTTTATTCGCACTTGGACCCGTTATAGCCACGGCAAAATCGTGTCGTCTGTTTTCCTGTCTGCTGCTCTGAACATTTTTCAGCTGGTTGTGCCAAGTTTCTTCGCTAAAATGGAAAAGTTCATTGTTTCATCGAAGTAGTATTATTGAAATGACAGAAACTCCCGTCAATATTTAACTGCGAAGTCTATTATAATAGTGTTATGTGACAGACATTCGATCGAAACTTCATATACTATACTTTTATTGATCGGGCGAGTCAACTAAAAGTTGTTAATTCTTCTTTTGACACCAGTGTTCTCGAATCTTTGAAAATGAGAGCTATTGCTTGGTCAGTGTGGGTTTTCATCAATCTCGTGTTTCTTAGTATGTGTGGCTTTTTTTATGTTCTATGCTCCCAGTACTGGGGTTATGTAGAGCGCCGTCATGCTTATATGGGTTCTTACACAAACAAAAAGCACAGTACTGCCGGTCAGCACCATATACAGTACTATGCAGACAGTGATAATCACTCTGATAATGTTAAGTTATCTGTTGATGGCCAAAATCTCTATGACAATCCTGCTCGTAAGGTAAGACAGTCGCCCTTAGCAAAAGACCGATTTCATTCAAAACAAAACTCAGACGAAAGAAAGGCAAAGCTTGCTGAGTTTGCATCCAAAGCAGCGAAAGCTGGTAACAAGCTAATGGAAAAAATTGCAAAACATAAAAGCCAGTTGATGATACAACTGCGACGTGTTTTGCACGACGAAAGCAGTGTGTTCAAAGCAAGAGGAAATGGCAGCAATCCGTACAATGTTGAGTACAATGGTCCTAGAGGATCTTATGATAAGAAGACAGCTCGTGATCTTGTTTGTGCTCTTAAAAAGAAAGCTTTAGTCAAAACTGTATTACCAGAAGATGAGCCATTTAAGTCAATGAACCTTGGAGAGCATTTTCCTAAAGAGCATCTATTCTCTGAGGATAAAATCTTTGAAAGTTGTGCTGTGGTTAGTAGCGCAGGATCTCTCTATGGGTCTGATCTCGGGAGAATGATAGGTAAGTAACAAATAAAGTTCAAATTGTGTATGGAAGTAGCTGGAAATTGTCTTGCTCAAAGATTATGTTTAATGTTTATGTTTAATACTTTGTCTTGTTTACAGATAAACATGATTTGGTACTTCGTTTCAATCATGCTCCAACACGTGAATATGAAATTGATGTCGGGCATAAAACAACTATCCGCATTGTTAACTCTCAAGTAGTATCCAAGCCCATTTTCAAGTTTATGGAGTCACCCCTCTACAGAAATATTAACATTCTAGCTTGGGATCCGTGCAAACACAACCATTCAATGGAACAGGTAATGTTCTTCTACAAAATTTGTATTTTTTGTAGTAATTGCTCTTAAATTTCATTTTTGATTGTCTGAACAATATTTTGTGCTTCAGTGACAATTCCTTTCTGTTATTTTAAACCAGTGGTACAAGAATCCAGATCACGACGTCTTCACTTCCTATTTTAAACATCGCTTACTTAATCCAGAGACAAACTCCTACCTTTTGAATCCATTTTCATTATGGGAGTTGTGGGATTATATTCAAGCTCATATGCCTCTACGCATCAGGCGAAATCCACCATCATCTGGATTTTTAGGTAAGGTGTACATTATTTTGTGCCTACATGTAAATAGCTTTTGATATCACTTTAATATCATTTCACTATATGTACTGAATTGTTATCTTTTAGGCCTAGCACTACTTCTACCGTACTGTGCTCATGTGGATATGTTTGAGTTCATTCCCTCCTTCCGCATGACAAAACGTTGCCACTACTACGATAATGTGGAAGACATGTCCTGCACTTTTGGAGTGTGGCATCCACTCTCTGCTGAAAAGTTGTTGATGCTTTCAATGAATATTGCCAATGACACTGCTGTCTTCCGGGATGGTTACATTCGTATCCCAGGATATCAAACTCTTGGCTGTTGAAACTTGTATGTAATGTCATATTAACACATTATTTGTTTTATTGCTCAGTTACCATTTAACTAAGAAAGTTTATGTTAGATTAAATGAAATAAGCCATGTTTGACTTTATTTTGATTTATAGGACCAAATTTGGTACATTTGGTAGAGAAGCTCTTGATCTCTTCATCTTGATCTAGTTGAAATATTAGTACTATTTATAAGTATTGGAAATAATTTTAGCATATTCTGAATACTGTAGACCTATTACTATTGTCAGAATGTTATGAAATGCTGTGTAAAATCTAGTCTCTTTATGTTGTATTAATCTGGTTACAGTGTCGTGTAAATGTCAGGAAGTCTCTTCCTACACCACTTACACTAAGCCAAAATTGTTACTGCTGTGATAGAATGACTTCTTCCAACCATTTTTTATTTTATTTGTTAGAATTTCTTTTAGCACTTGTTGTACTTAGTATCAAATATTTAAATGTTTGTTGTGTTACTAAAGTTTTGAGTACTAACTGTACTTTGCATTATTGTATGTATGTACTGTAGTTTCTCGTGGGATAACTCAGCTGTGTTTCACTCTATGAGAACTTTGGTCTGACTGAAATGAGTTGCTCTAGTGCGCTCAAGTGTATTGCTCAGAATATGATTTGCCCAACTTGAATATTTCTCTTTCTCTGAAGCCTTAAAGTCCTTGTTAGGACATAAATTAATGTCAGTAGTATAGTTTTGATGAATCTTCGTTTTCTAAAATACCAGACTTTTTAAAACATTTAAAAAAAAATGTTGTATGTTGTATTGTATGATTTTCGCTTATGTTGGCATATTTGAAGGTTTGTTTGATGTGAAAGATTCTAATGCCAAAAAAAAGATAGAAACGAAGTGCTTATGGTTTATCTTTGATTAGAGGAATTGATTTAACCCTAAGTGTATCCACTCGTGACAGAAATTTAAAAAGATTACAATTTGGCATTTTGTTTGTGTTTTTGTCATATATTTCATCTGTTTTTCATACTGTGTGTATTTAAGTTACGATAATTCACAAGTATTCCAAAACGCACCTTGGCTGTGAACTATTATGTCACGAAACTGTATAATGTTTTTGTCCTGTTAGCCTGTTATCATGCTCACTTTGTTGTCCTTTTTTTTTATTATTTGCGGTCATGACTCAAAGTTAATTCTTTTCTAATGTGTTTAAAATGTTGGATGTACAAAAGATTATTGAAGAACATTGGGAATTGATGAATGTGTAAATTTTGTAGTTTATCATTATTTAACTGAATTCCTGAAACCAGGAACTTGTTGAGTAAATTGCTTTGCACAAGACGTTGCTAAATTACCGCAGAAGTTTGAATGTTCGATGCATCACCTCAAAGATGGATGGAAACCTTATTGTAGAGTAGTTTTGCTACGTCTTCTCTTTTTCTCTCTAGTCATTTTATAGAATGTTAAAATAGTTTGTCTTTTTTTCTTGAAAGAAATGGTTCTAATTCTTGTGTTTAATGGACTTTGATCACTGATTATCATTATGTGTAGCAAATATTTATGTTTTTCTTGTAATAAAAAAAAATGTTGAAAATATCTTTTTATGCAAATTCTTTTCATACAAACCCACGTCCTTGGCAGGCTAAATCTTTTACAGATTGCCGATCTGGCAGCTTAAATTTACTATGTCAAATCAATCCACTAGCTGCTAAAAGTTGCCTATGAATAACTAAGTTCTGAGACTTCCAAGAGACTTCAGTTGACGGTGGCCTCTGTTAAACCATGGTTAAACTACCGCAAGACGAAGGGATTCAAGGAACACAGAGGTACGCTCAGCGTCGTGCAAGCTGTCCTTTATCTAGACGCTCCTACTAACACACTGCTCAACAGTTTTTAGATGTGTATTTACTAATTCCTCTTTTTCTACTTTCAAACGAAAGTTTTTCTGCCATTGCTCAAAAAGAACGCGGAAGGTTAAAGGACAAGGGAAGTCTCTTCACGTCATTTGCGCCGGCTCATTGACTCCAACACAAGGACGAGAGGAAGGGAGGTCACGGACACCACGCCATTCTGGAGCATTCGTGAGGTCTTGATATACAACGTAATAATGAATATTTTTGGAAGAAAATTGTTTTGCTTTATCGACACTTCGTTGCTGGTCACATTTTCGTCTATTCGATTAATTTGTCATTATAAACTAAAAATTCTCAAGAAACGTCATAATGACCGTTTATGATATTACTTTCTTAACCAATTAAGATTTAAAACTGAAAAAGCAGTATTTTACACATGAAAAAGTTCCACAATTGCTCGTAAGTACGTTCAAGTAATCGCGGATAATCAGAGTACCGGTAGTGAGCGGTAGTCAAAGTGTGCGACTCGCATGCACGGTTGGTTGCCAGATTGGCACCTATTGGGGTATAAACCGCTGTTTGGTCTATTTTGCAAGGACTAATCGCGGGAGAAAAGAAAATGCCAAAAATAGCCCACTGGGCTATACAAGTCTCAAAGCGCGCTATAATTTTTGACTGTTTTACTGAAATATGACGGGACTATTTTCTCATTGCGCGCTCAGTCACACTTTTAATATCCACGGCTTTTCCCATCATAACACCGCGCCCCCGCCTCGAACAGAACCCTGAACGCTACCATCGCTTCGCTCCGTTTGCGGACCGTTTTACCGTCGTCATGCCAATTTTGGGCTGTTTTGCTTGTTAGGCGCGCTGGTTTGGGCTCCCGCTTCGATCTATTTGGGCTATACGAGCGCCCCCTGGTGACGGTGCGAGCAAACAATATTCTGGCAACTGTGGCGCAGGCCATCCGGTTTGGTTTGAACAGTTTGAACGGTTTGAATTTGAAAAGCAATCAAGAAAGTGAAATATCCGGGTTATCAAGTTCGCGCTACGTCGCATGGTGACTGAATGATATATATTTGTGAAAATATGTATCATCAACGACTGGTAAGTACGTTTCTACTGCACATTCTTTTTATTTCAGTTCTATTCTCTGAAACCGCCCCGAACATCTATCTAACCTAGTGCAACTGCGACTGTCTTCCACTCTGTTTTAGCACTATCCTGAGGTTTAGCATTGTTAATTCTGTTGGGAATATCTGGACCCTGTTCCCTATTATTGGAATAGATACTACAGAAATTTTAATAACGGCTCTAGGGCTGTGTGTACTCAGGTTTACCTCTTGTCAGTAGAGTGCTCGTTTGTTCCCTCTCTTTCCGTCTTACGGACACTGACAGAGATGAACTGACCAAAAGGCCAGTCTAACTGCTTCTTGTAACCATAAGTGTAGAATACGCCGATAGCCACGTTCCACGTTCCCTTTCCGTCATCCTGACGTTTCACTGACGTAATGATAACGTCAGCGCGAGAGAGTACGTACTTACTTCGACAGTTTAGAGACATCATAAATTATGACGACGTTTTCGTGACCTCCCTCTCGTACTTGTGAAGGGCAGAACGCGCCTGCATATAAGTGAAGTGAATTTTTGGCCGACTTTTTAATTTCTCTTTCACCAGCGTCAAGTGGAGTCTTAGTTTCCACGAATCACGCGAGTGAACAAACAAGTGAACGCGAGGAAAGGTAGGTAGGTGACGCTGAGCAATAGGGTACTTCAAAGAAGCCCAGAACGGAAGTGCGAAGAAGAAAACGACATGGCGAGAGGGGAGGCGGGGAGTTCCGCTGCATCTCCCCGCTCCTCCTCTCGCCGCGTCGTTTTCTTCTTCACACTTCCGCTCTGGGCATCTTTGAAGTACCCTATTCGAAACGAACTGTCGCACGAGGGGTCAGTCAGTCATGTAATCATGTGTACAAACTTTGTGATTTTATTATAAATATTGATGTTTTACTTCGTGTTCTAAAGAAAATAAAGATTACCGAAGCCATTCAGTACTGCAATTGTCATAAACAGGCTAAAAACACTAAACTTTCAGCTCAATTCTTGATTTTATTCCTTGTAATTCGATGTAATCATGTAATCCTGTGTACAAATTAAGGCCGACTGACTGACCTCTCGCTGTCGCATGACAGAGCAGCACGTAAAGAAACACATAAAGGTGCCATAACGACCAAAAGAGAGCATTACCGCCAGGGGGGTCGTAATTGAGCGTATTTGTTAGGTAAATGGGGGAGAGCTGCCGTTATGACTGCACGCTTCTCCTCCATCCTGACTCTCAATCCTCTTCTCTCGCTGCTCCTCACCGCCCGCCCTCATTCACTCTTCAGGTAGCGCGGACTTCTCCAAGCCGCCTCCCCTACCCCCCTATCCCATCTATTCTCTCTGCCCTATCCTGTCCCGCTCTGCCTTCCCCTCCATCTCTCCCTTCCGCTCTCTGTCTCTCTTACCCTGCGAGTACCCCTCTTCCTATACCTCTCCCTCTTCCTACCCCGTGTCATTAATAGTTTCATACTCATCGAGCTTATGGGGCGGTGAATGGCTGTTCACTGTAAAAAATTTTCGTCGCATCTGAGCAAAATGTCAACAAATCCTTGTCAGTTAAACGACACGTTCGTTCACTGCTGAGCGGATAGCGACGCCAGTCGCTGCGTGGGAGAAAAAAAATGTCTGTATGTCTGTTAATGGTGGTCACGACATCTGGAGACCGATCGACATAAATTTTAGTTTCTCATGAGTTCTCACGAGTTCTCACCGAAAGGTCGACAGGGATTGCATTTCAGCATTCTACGTCAGTTTTAAAGGGCGTTTGTAAGCGAGGCCGAAGGGATGTTTTAAGGGCGGATATTAACTTTTTCCGGACAAGGTCGCGTGGGCGGCATCAAATAATGAGTTTATGAAGACGCTGATCACGTTATGTTCGCGAACTTCTACTCTGTCGTTAAAGGGCAGTTTCTCAGTTTCGAGAAATTTAATGTCAGAAGGGTGGCTTTTACCAAAATTCTTACTTTTTCTGTCACCGTCATATAGGTTCAAATTTGCTATGCGCATTATAGGACTGACGATATTGTCACCAAGTGGCAATGTAGACATTATTGAAAGGAAAATTAGCCATGAAATTATACTCAAAATGGCAACTAAAATTTTTATAGTGTCCTCGCCTGGAGTTAAGCTCATCTGCTTTGTTTGACGGACTTCATTATATATACGTAATGGGGCAGTTGATTTCGACTGGTATATTGTATGAGCAGTAAGCCTATACACTGTTAATTGCTTACAAAGAACTTGTCTCTGTAACATACAAAGAACACACGGCCTTCGTAATACAGAGAAACTTCTTCGTAATACGAAGAAGCGTCTCTATAATACGAAGAAACTTCTTTGTAATACGAAGAAACTTCTTTGTAATACAAAGAAATTCTTCGTAACTTACGAAGACATTTCTTTGTATTACGTTTGTGCAAAATCTCCTGTATTTTACGAAGAAAGTTCTTTGTAATACAAAGAAATTTCTTTGTAAGCAACTAACAGTGTAAGCAATCAGCAAATTATGGAAGAGATAGGCAGCAGTCCTAGTTGGCGTATATAGCTTCTGAAAGCCGTCACATTCGCTCTGAACTCGTCCATCAAGTATGTAACCAGTGAGGTATTACGCCAGAAAGAGGAACAGAAAAGAACATAAATGCGTCACCAAAATATCCATAAAAAAAACTCAGTTGTTTTAGGAAATGTCTTCCGCTGCCCTGTTGTGCATTTGTCGGCGTGGGAGTGATCGGGTGTTTGTTATGTACTTCGCTCTTCTTCTTTCCTGTCCCCCTTCCTTTCCAAAATACCTCATTTATTTCGGCCTGTACTAGCGACAATTTAAGTCCAGGTATTCCATTGGCCATCGGTTCACGTTCGCACAACACTCTTAAGAGCGGCGCTACAGACAGATCGAACGAGAACCTTGCTTCGGTACACACTATTTATTATTATTTTATTTAACTGAAGTGACAGCTCCTTGGGGGATTGATGATTTCTATTTTGGACTATTCAATTTTCAAGTCTATTCATGATTAGTTGAAAGAGCCAGGTTCATTTTTATGATGAAGGCAAGGCAGGAGAGAAGGCTGAGCCTCGATATGATTCTTGACGTCATCTCGATACTTGATGATATTTTAATTTCGCAGTACAATGCACTCAGCCTTTCCAGTCAGTCCGTCTTGATTCGCTACACGATGAAAGTGCGAGGCGAGCGGAGTGAAAAAGGGGGGGGGGGGGGGGGGGGGGGGG
>CABIKL010002097.1:0-13389 GCA_902196195.1 Aptinothrips rufus
GGGGCGAGTGGTGAGGGGTGGGGGCGAGTGGTGAGGGGTGGGGGCGAGTGGTGAGGGGTGGGGGCGAGTGGTGAGGGGTGGGGGCGAGTGGTGAGGGATGAGGCGCGCTGAGGTGAGGGGTTGTGTCAGTCAGGAGGGCCATAGTCTAGATGGTGGCAGTATTCCCCTGACGGGACACGGATCGGATCCGTCCCTCTGCTCGCCTCCCCGCACCACCCCACCCCGCCCCGCCCCGCCCCACCCCACCCCGCCCCGCCCACTCTCCGACGCCCTTCCGATCCTAAAGTCGCGTCCCAGTCCCTGGAGGCTCACAACGCCACACACTCTAACCTTTCACTGTTCTTGGTCGCGTCATGCCAAGACGGATCGACTCAGTGCCTTATTTCAATCCTCCACTCCTCTCTGGTATTGTATGGGAACAGCAAAGGGCGGACCAGCCGAAGTTGAAATGAGCCGCATGAATTCCATCCCTGGCGTCCGATTGGCTACTCAGAAAAGGCCGGGAAGGAAAAGGACAGACTTTTGTAGACTAAACAGGGAAAAGGGACACCTTTCCTATCGCTGATTAGAGATAAAGTTTTTGGGAACGTCCGAGTTCGTGTATGATGCGGTCTAAGGCCTCTACGGAGACAGCACATAGCACACCCTAACGTTCGCATGGCCGGGTTTTAGGGTCTTGAGACAGGTGGCATATGTTTGAGCTGCAGGGCAAGGTGCCGTACAACTGCACGCCTCCCACAGCCATAAACAAAGAGGACGACGTCCACCCTGTTACAACGCAAGAGCGACTGGAAACACAGCGAGCGAGGAGCGAGCTTGCCAAACTGGCAAGGGATCGCTCAGGCTTATGGTTACGAGCGACAAACAATCGACTCACAATGTAATGCGGGCTGCTGAGTCGTGTTCCACAGGAGAAACATCGAATAAGTATGCAAATGATATCGCCTCACGTCTGTCGGTGGTGTTCGCCGCGCGCTGCATTGACTTCCTGAATCTCTAGCGGTCATTACAGGCGGTGAGGGAGAGGGCCGGCCGGCTCGCATGCAGATCAACAGTTAGATTTAATGAAAGATCTACTCCGGCCCACGAAATGTGCCAACAAGCAAATGTTAAACCTCAAACCTCGAACTCCTTTGAAATGTTTTTCTATCGTTTAATACCCATGACAGCAGCACGCTATTTCTTCCTCACCCTTTACTCTGCACATGAGAACCAAAATTTTGTTTGTTGTCTTACGTCGAATCGGCGAGCGGCTATACAAACTGATGATTGGTTGAGGTTGAAAAAACTTCCAGCCCCTCGCCTGTGAGGGCTAGACGAGCAAAAGTAGACCCTACCCGTCTCCTGCACGGGCGAGGGACCGATAGTTTTGTGATTCTTGCCGATTAGCTACCTTCGTTTCAGGCTTCTTTTGAGTACCCCATTATAGTAGCAGAGAGTTGAGTCAAGGCGGCCTGCCTGAGCTGTGAGTCGTTCTGGGCAGATTGAGTGTCGGAGTTCATACCCGCGATTAATTAGTGTTTAACCTCCATTTTCGGACAAAAAGTGTAGCGTCGATCCTAACCTCAACCAGTCATGGGCGTGGATTACCGATCGCGGCCTTCAGGTCAGATCTGAAATTGAAATATTTGAATGTCTGTAGTTTAGTACGCGGCATACTGAGCACAGAGCCCGGAAAAGGTTGGCCCCTCGGCTCGGATGTTTCGGGACGCCGGCCGCCGCGGCACGGTACTCGGCCATCCTGCTAGTTAAATGGTGACGCCCATTCGGACCATTATCCTTTCTTTCTCGCCTTGGAATGAATGTGGGGGTTGCATGGACGACGATCGTTAGTTGGTCTGCCTGCTGCAACTCTCTGTTTTAGAACGGACAGCACAGGCCTTGAGAGTGCGAAACTGTGCTGACTTTGAGATCTACCGGACAATCTGAGATGCTATTTGCAAGGTTCGTACGTGAAAATAATGACTGCGAGTGCAAGAAGATCAGACTGAAAACCAGCTGAGCTGTAGATAAATTCTGGAATAATTTTTGGGGCAGGTGGAGATTTAAACACAAATATATTGCAAAGGTACAGCAACATAACTTGTCCAACAAAGATTAAGAAAAGATTTCATTGTGACAGAAATTCTATGGTTTGATGCTTGTCTTCGATTAGGAAAATAAAAAGTTACGTCGACGATGTCAAGCTTTCAAATATTTATTTCCGAAAAAGTGTCACAATCATAATGATGACCGGGATCTAGTCAAGGGAAACATTTTCAGTACGCAGACGCTACATCGACCTCGTTGTGAATGTGAACCCAGTAAGAAATGATATATTGATTCTATGTAGATTCTACGTCGAAACCGAAAGTTGGTCGAGTTTTTGGACAATGTCTTCGATTCAACGTCGAAACATGTTCTATTTCGCTCATCGACTGCTTTATAACCATCTACTTCCCACTGTGAAGTTCATTTATATCTCCATGTAAATTTTCGCCCGATGTAGACCCGGTGATAGAGTGTACAATCATAGTGCTCTGAGGGTGGCAGATCATGTTCTTGCTTCAGTGGAGCAGCACAAACGCCTGTCTCGTGGCCCGTTGATGTTCCTGAGACATTGGCAAGGCTGCCCTCCCTCCAGAGGAGGAAGACTGGGGTTCCTTGCTAACGGTAGAACCATTAGCATAGTTCTTGAGACAGCCGGCAGATGTCGGCCTCTTACTCGCGTGCCTGCTCGTATTACCCCTCGGCGTGCCCTCGGCCTGGGGCTGGCCAGCCACGCCCCGCTGAGCAAGGCAGGTGAAGCGCACCTGGAAGAGCAAAGCATCGGTTTCCTCTGCCTCTGCTCTTCTGCTCGGAGCTCGGCAGGGAGGGTGGTGTTTGGGAATCATCCCTTTACCCTATTGCCCTCCACAGTCGGAAAAACTCCAAAATAAGCGCACAAAATTTATTCCCCCTATCTTTGGTTTTCAGTTCGTTCCGTATCCAGAGCACAAATGTCTACTTAGCTACTACATCAGCAAACTGACTTGCAAACTTTTGAAAATTCCAGGATTTAAAAGGAGGGTGTAATAAAACGTAATTTTTAAAATTTGAAGAAATGTTACTGTCCTTTGACAAATAATTCCAAATACAATCTGTTTGTAACATTTCTTTGGCCAGGTACCCTCTTTCTTTACCTTTTCTTACCGCTCTAAGATTTTCAGTCTTTACCCAACGAATATGCTTATTTTTTATGGGGGCAGCCTCGTTCATTTCTTCTACCTCATTTTTCCCCTACTTAAATACTAATATCACCGTTTCAATTTTGAAAGTTACTTGCTATTTTTGAAATTTAAAAAAAATCAAGCTTTTCTTTCAAATTGAGACATTTACTGCTTTGTCAGTACCTTGACTTTTTCATTAAATTTATTTTACTTTTAGAAAATCACAATTTTTATCCTCTTCGACTTTCACTGCAATATCAATCACGGCTTTGGTTGTTACACTGACAGTTGCTTACAAAGAAATTCCTTTGTATTACAAAGAACTGTCTTCTTAAGTTACAGTAGGTTTTGCACGAAGGCAATACAAAGTCGTTTCTTATTACACAGACGTTTCTTCGTATTACAAAGAGGTTTCTTTGTATTACGAAGGTCCGTGTGTTCTTTGTATGATACAAAGACAAGCTCTTGGTAAGCAATTACCAGTGTATGGTGTTAATACTAAAAGGTAATATGGAAGATGTGAGAGGAAGAAAATGTGTCATTTAGGGGCAGGGGCAGAGATAGTTTTCGACAGTCGTAATGGTGAATGGTGGATATAGGGCGAGGGCGAGAGCAGGTAAGCGGACGAGGGAGGTCGGGCTCCATCTACAGCCCCCAGCACGCCCGGCGTTGTTTGCAGTCGGAGAGGACGTGGCCGAACTTGCCCATGAACTGAGTCCAGGTGCAGGACTGCTCGTTGCAGCCCCACTGCTGCAGTGGCAGCAGCTTCTCGTTGAGGAAGAGTTGCACGCGGTACCTATCCATGCCCGAGCACCTGTGGATGGAGTGACATGCTAGAGCGTTCAGCACACGAGTAGGGTACTCACTCCTAGGACGATCTGAACCGTAGGAATGAAGAACAGGACGACTTCCACTCGCAGGGCAAGAGAAGAGGCGGACTGTCCGGCCCGCGGTAGCAGCTCCGCGTCAGCTCTTGCCCTGCTGCCAGTGGCAGTCGTCTTGTTCTTCACTCATCCGGTTCAGGTCTTCCTTGGAGTATCCTATTTTTCCCTGCGTTTTTCGTTGAAAGCAATAGGAATGAGTTGAATCCCATAGGAATGCATGATCCGGAGGGAACCGGCTTACATTCTTGTGACGGGAATGGTTCCCATTGTTCTTGGACGCCATGGGTTGTAACTTCTTACAGGATTCATTAGAATTCTAGTGTTGCTGTGAACTCGAGGTGCACTCACTCATAGAGGACGGCGCCTATGTTGGCCGCGAACGGGCTGAACTTGGTGACCCTCCACTTGCGGCCGCGTCGCAGCGCGTCAAAGGTCGTCTCGCGCATCTTGATGTCGTCGTGGAACAGGTCCAGGAAGGCCAGCACCTGGTTGAGGAGCGTGTCGTGGGAGAGCAGGAAGACGCCGGACGGGGGAGTCGCGCTGTTCTTCCCGATGCGGGCCTGGAAGGCCTTCACCAGGGCCTTGATGGGGACGCATCCCAGCTTGGCGTGGATGTTGTGGCCATACCCCGTCCTGTAGTACTCCTTCATGTCGTACCAGTACTCCAGAACCTGCAACATGGAGTATACTTTAAAGAGCCATTTTGATTCGCGACCTGTCTCAGCAATACACTGTAATTAAAATAGCGATGATAGAAGCAAAGTGCGATGACGGATCATAATTTTGATGCTATTATCTACACATCAAATGCAGATTTAACCTCGAAATTTCATCAAATTCGGTCAGTTTAACTTGCATTAAAATGGGACGATACACAACTCTGCATTGTAACTGCCATGTCATTGATGGAGCGTGACAAAAATAAGTCATAGCGCTTTTGATGCCGCCGCAATAAGCGGATACATGCAGTGTATTTTTCATTGCTCTTTTAATTTCAAGTGTACGCTTATCTCAGTGTACGCGGTCGTTAGACCATCCATACTTACTTCGAAATCCTCCGGATGGAATACAGCACACCAGGGTGAAGATTTGGACCCGTCCCAATTCCGAGCGCGCTCAAAGCTGCAGGCGGTATACATGGCTTCGATATCATCTGAAAAAGAAACTCAGCTAATGAGCAGTTGTTTTAGACAGTGCAGATATTAGTTTCTAAGTATTCGATTACATTAGATTGGTGATTGATATATAGTACTTTAGAGTTTGAACAGTTGCATACATGAGGAAGAAGAAATGCCAATCTAAACAACTAGAATGCTGACCTGTGTCTAGGTTCTGGTAGAACCCGAGTCTGTCGCTCACTCTTTTGACCAAGTCTGAATATTCTGCCCCCTTCTTGAACTTGTTGAAGTCTCCAGTGATAAAATCTGTTGCAATCGGGGCCAAGTAGGCTGGACACCTGTTGTAGAACTGCAAACATGAATACGTATGTTAATATTTTTGATATGTGATACTTATGTAATATACTACCAACCAGATTCTCTTTGGAACTGAGTAAGATGCCCTCGAATATAAATGTTTTGGTGAGCACTTACTTCTTTCTCTCTATTCGTAACTTTGCGGTTATATGTGATTCATGTAAAAGTCAGAAAATTGATGTTTACGTCAGGGATTTGTCTGAAAAAGTCAGGGATTTTGAAAGTCGTGATCTTGTAACAACCCTGAGAAAGTCTTTCTGTTGGTGTAACGTTATCGAATACAATCGAGCTGCTATCCTAAGGCACGTACATCTAGTAGAGAGTCGAGACCACCCCTTTTGGATGAGGGGAATTCGCCAAAGATTCCCTTGGACAGCCATTGCGCGCTTTCTTTGCAGCGATCAGAACTGTCGTACTTGAACTGAAAACAGAATACCATGATCAGAAATTATTGGGATACAAAAATATGAAAAGCGGCTTGCAAACAGGATATGGGGGTGGAAGGGGCGGGTACCTCGAAGTTGTCCTCGTTCTGGTCCTCAAACAGCTCCGGGAAGCGGGTTCGTAGTCTCTCGCCGATCGCCTTGAGGTCCTCTCGGCCCTGCGGCGCGAGCTGATAAGCCATTGACTTGTCGACTCCGGGCGACCAGTCCAGAATATTTTCCACGTCTTTTTCGCAGAGTTTTATTGTTCCTGCAGACGGAATCAATTGTAGATTTATTCAGTGATGTGAGTCATCGAAATTTCAATAAGTTTTAATGATGGTTTCCAGCTACTCGTCAGAGACATGTTGGCGATTGAAAATAAGTACGCTAAACACTCAATAATCACTCTATTTATTGCTTTTGTTTGGTCCAGAAAAGGGGGCTGTGCATGCACATCCGCGTCAGAAATGCCTGACGGTTGATCTCATCTTCACTCGCATTGGTGGACAAATTCAGACTAGGTTAGGTTTAGCGATTTGAAACCTGACCTAGTCCTCATTTTGAAACAAAAAGGGGTGAAAGGTATTCGCAAGTTCTTCCCAACTCGTGTTGGTAATACACTTTTAAAATGTTAGTCGTCATTTAGACGACAATTTCATGGCTAATCATTTTTACAGAAATGTCATCATAGCCGCTTGATGACAACGTCTTCACCCATATACTTTTGCATAGCAGTTTAGAGCCTGCGAGATGAATAAATCATCACAAGTGATGAACGTGCTGTCGGATTGACTAGGATTTGTCGTCATTTCTGTCGGATGAAAAATTCATCAGGATATTTGTCGTCAAAGTGACGACAAATTTTCACAGTGCGAGGACATACCGCGTAGTGCTCGTAAACATGTTGGAGCGACGTGAGCCTCGTGTACTTACTGCCGGCGCCCTGCTGCTCCTGGATCCTGGCCTGCAGGTGGGGCAGGCGCAGGATGAGGCTGATGTCCGCCTCGCTGCCGTGCCGCGTGCCGTGCCTGCCCAGGTGCCACATCTGGACCGGCTTGCAACCTGCGGCGCGCGTTCATTCATTATTATTTCAATGTCGCGTGGCGGGGCGCGGCGGGGTGGGGCGCGGCGGGGCGGGGCGCAGGGAGATGACTCGCCCTAGGAGGAGAGAGGGGCGGTGCAGAGAGGTAAGGCGCGGCTGGGGGGAGGGTTTCGCCCACGTCGGGGCTGAGCGCGGTGCAATGAGGTGAGGTGAGGTGGGATGTGGTAGGGGTGGCGGGGCGGGGCGGGGCGGGGCGGGACGGGACGGGGCGGGACGAGATGAGCAGGCAGCTCTGTTCCCGCCGCACTTCCCCTCGGAGCCACTTACGGTTATGAAACAAAACTTTACTCCGCTAGCGCGGCGGCAGGCGACAGGCGCGGAGGGCGAGGTGCGAGGAGCCGCCACGACCGCCGCGCCCCGCCACGACCGCCGCGCCCCGCCACGCCCCGCCACGCCACGCCGCTCCCCGCCACGCCCCGCGCGGCCCCGGCGCGTGCTGAAACGGATGCAAAGCTTTTGTAGGGATGCGAAATTTATTACTTGTTTGCCGCAAAACAAAAGAAGTATGCACCGCGGGTATGAAAGGAACTCGCTGCTCCGCTCCTCGTTGAGGCGGGGCGTGCAAGGGAAAGGAGCCGCCACGCCACGCCACGGCCACGCCACGTCACGCCACGCCACGCCACGCCACGCCACGCCACGCCACGCCACGTGCAGTGACATCCTAAACACTATTAACTTTACTGAAGTTTCATCAAACTGCTGCTCGCCGCCGGGAGAAAGTGAAAAGTGGGTACTTGTATAAACTGTGCAGGTAGCAACCCGGGGGTGAAACTGGGCAGGACGAAAAAAAGGACGGCTTATGATGTGCCGAATCAAACGAGCAAATGAGGGCTGTTTGGATGTATCCTTCTGAAAAGAGCGGGCTATGCGGGAAAAAACAAAAGTGGACTGAGTAGCTATTGCAAATGTGTAAAAAGGTACACTTGTCAATAGTGTAAAAACTACTCTTTTCAAATGCATACCCCTACGATTCTAAAAATGTGTTGAGCTTAAAATTTTCTTCACAAAAGTGTGGTCTTTAAACTTTTAAAGATGGCTTAAACTACCGAGTTAACTTGGGCTTTCGTATCAACGCCAAGTAGGCTATTGAAGTAAAACGAAAGTAAAGAGAACGAGCCTAGGGGCAGGGACAGTATCCGATTCCCCTTGGCCATGAATATGCTCTTACTCTTGACCTTCAAAGTTCATTCTTCCATCCGTCTTTGAAACACTGTGCATTATTGAAATACTAGGAATGGATTATGCGGAGTCATGCGCAAGATTCTGATTCATTCCTGTACCCGCACCTAAGCCAGGCCGTCGCCCGCACTATAAATGTAGAGGGACTTTTTTGTTCCGAATTAGTTGCAATTGTTTACATTACTAGAATTCGTAACAGTTTTATTCTACCTGGATAACAACATTCTTAAGAAATTGTTCATATCTTTTATTAGTTGTAATGTATAGAAACGTTACTAAGTCTGAACAAAAATGTGCTCGCTCGCTTGGAATCCAAGCGAGATGTCCACTAAAAGGATTGATTGAACTCATTAAAATACCTTGAAGATGGATGGGCGCTGGGTTCAGGTTGGAGTCAGCTACGGAGTAAGGTGCCCGGGTGGCGAAGCCGGCAAAGAGATTGGTGTCGCTTCCCTTGCAGTTGTCCTGGGTCGACGCCAGTGCCGCCGGTAAGCTCGCCCAGCAGACGACAGTCGCGAGGAGGATAGTCATGGACCACATGGTTATGGCCTGGAAGAGCAGAGCAGCACAAGTTGTTTCATTCACATGATAGCACTGCGTAGCGTTCTTTTCTTCGCTTTCTCTAAGGGGTCTGAAACTCATTCGAAAAGTAAACTCACGAATGCGAGGAGTCTATCTGACATTTGGTCCACAGTTTCCACCACTATTCCCATAATTCCGTGCGTCATGAACAAGGCAGGTGTCGAGTTGCGGTTTCTTTTTATTTGTCCTATTCCCAATTTTTTAAGAACATAATCAGAGCGATTTTAAGTTATCTGTTATCGTATGTTCGTGATTGCGTTATTGACAATAGAGTCAAAATATCTGAGGATAGTGTAACAGATAGCGAGAAACGTTAGCTTCATGAGCACTGGAACTAATCAACACAACACCTTTCTTTAACCGTTTAGCCTATCGATGTCTTGCAGAAACCAAAGTTCAAAAACGTATGTGATAACTGAAGGGCCTTCTCGATCAACGACTGCAATTAACTGATATGAGTTAATTGGTCTACTCAGTCACAATTAACTAATATGGCTGATGGTGAGGGGGTCTATTTCGATTCATCCGAGCAGCAAATAAAGACTTTCTGCTGAAAACTGCGCGCTAACCCAACCAATACAAAAATTTTATTTCTCATATATTTCAAACGTATTTTATACTTTTATCTTCAGATAGGACAGGACTTCCTTCGTTATTACATTGCAGATGCGTTTTCGCTAGACGACTTTTTTGTTCCCGCGATCTTTACAGATAGGCTAGGCCTAAGCTGCTAGGATAGATCGCTTTGGCAGATGTTTAAGCGAAACCATATCGTAATCGCTCCGAGAAAGATTAGTAAATTTTTGCAAGAATGTTTATTTCTTGGTTTCTTTGCCTCCCTCCCACTCCCCACTTTTCCCACCTTTCCCTCCTCCCGGCTCTTTGCCGTCTCTTCCTGTTCTCCAACTTTTCCCAGTTGGGTCTGTGCCGGTGAGCCTGCTTTGCGTCACCGCCGGGGGAATTCACAACATATCGCTGTGAATAAGAGGGTCATGGTGACCCAGCTATGCCGGTCCGCGCCATACCACGCCAGGCGTCCCAATACAATGGACCTACCGGCCGGGCCGGGCAGGGCCGACCAGAGCACGGCTACCAACTCTACACACGACACGACACGATGCGCCCAACAGCAGCTCAAGGCACTTCAGAAGTGCCCAGCCCTGTTCAATACAATACTCCGTTTGTCAGTTTGGAGAATCACCACGACAAGGAAGACCGGTTTCGCGAAATTTCGTGACAGCGTGTCAGGTGACAGTGAGTGAATTGTAATTTGCCTGCTATGGACGGTGGTGTGGTGAGAGCGGCCCACGCGCCGTTCGCAAAGGGAAGAGGCACCGTACCGACAAGCCCCGGTGCGGTTCACTGAGGGCCTTCGCACCGGGCCGCGCACAGTAGGCCGCTTTCCTCTTTTCCTCGTGAGGAGTAAAGCGTGTAAAGGCTACCGTGTTGTTATGAGGACCGGTATTCTTAGATGCACTTCTTCCTTGTAGCACGCTTCTTTGGGTTGAGGAAACCTGACTGAGAAGACTTCCAATTGTGATCTTCGCTATGCTTCGTTTGTGTAGTGAGGCATTTGGGCAGCAAGGGGAGCAGAAAAGAAGAAGCGAGAAGTCCATAACAAACCCCCTCTAACTCCCGACGCCGACCAATCACAGCAGAGAAGCAGAAGACATTTCCAAAAACATGTGAGGGTTTGTTATGGATTCAGGCTGCCGCCATTATGTTCTTTCCGGTTCCTTTTCCTGCCAAATACCTCATTGATCTCTGATGGAAATTGTATTTTCATTTGATATCATTGTAATCTTACATCATACGCGAGAACGTAGCCCAAATATTATATTTGAAATATCTGTCGTCGGTTTCAAATTTTTTACTGCCATGGCTTTTACTCCAAGACGTTTAGCAAGTCATAGTCAGGCTGGCAGGTGTGAAGCAGATCTGCTTGCTGCGCGTTAGTTTGCTGTCAATACTTCGCCATGCACTTGTGTAATCACCAAAATTTGACGTGACGTGCACAGAGGAGCAAACAGTCTGCAGTCAGAGCACTTTGACAGGGCAGTGGCCAACGCAGTGCACTGTAAAATAAATCATCGCGTTCTGACTAAACGGAAGTGGAGAAAACTTTACGTACAATTCAACCAAATTTAGTTGAACCGTAATATATTTTTGTGTACCTGCCTCCAAATTTAGCTGTATGAAAGTATTTATTTACAGTGTAGACAAAAGATGAGTTTACACCACCGCAAGAGACCAGATTTTACGTTCAGATCAAAATTCTTCAGGAAAAATTACTCAGCAGGTTTCAGTCAACAGTCAAACGCGCATCAATAAATTATCAATACCAAGAGCTAATACCCATTCAAGTTATAATTGTGACAAAATCTTGAATAGTGTACTCGTACTCCAAGGAAGACCCGAACCGAAAGAACGAAGAACAAGACGACTTCCACTGGCACGGCAAGAGGGGAGGTGGGTTGTCAGGTCCGCAGCAGCTCCGCCTCACCTCTTGCCCTGTCAGTGGCAGTCGTCTTGGTTTTCACTCTTCTGATTCAGACGTTCCTGGGAGTATCCTATTGTAAAGGAGCAACATCGTATTGATTTGACTAGATTCGAAGTTACAGAAAAACTTTCGTTCGCTTATGCGCACTGACGGGAATCGTAGTTCGTGCACAATCCAAGTACTGTACTGAGCAACTGGGCATGTGCCTCAATGCGTCCAATGACTCTGACACAAGGAGATGTCAACCTACCTCAAGCTGGTGCTGGTGGAAGAGGTAAGATGTGTTGTGCGCGGTCCCGGCAGACAGCAGCCGTTCGAGTTTTCTTGGCACGTTCGGTATCAGAGACACCCGCCCGGCATCTGAGGTGCGCACATGGCTAACCATGCCGCCACACTTCTTAGGCCCTTCGAGATAACCTTCGCCACTCCATTCGTCACCTGTTACCTGTTCGGCACTCGGGTATGTCGAGCACGAGCCGGGCGGCGAACCGCGGCAGAGACAGTCCTTGTCAACAGCAGCGGAAGATAGCGGAACCCGGCATAATCGCAATCAAAGTTTGCTTTGGTTCACAAACATTTGTTTGATGGTGGTTTCATGCTGCGGAGAGATAACTTGAAGTGCTTCAGTTCTCCATTCGGGTATCGATCTTCGACTGGCTGATTATGATACGATTATCGTGATTTCCGACCAATCTTCTCGCCTCGCCTGCCGGTTGTTGTTGTGTTGGTCAGCCCGGCGGACTGTGCAGGCTCGTCTCACGGCGCGTCGCGTCGCGGCTGGTCGCAAGTAACTGAACCAACTGATATGAGTCAGAGTCTTCTCCTCCTCGCGGAGTACCCCGCCCCGCCCCGCCCCGCCCCGCCCCGCCCCGCCAAGCCCCGCCACCACACCGCCGCCACGACGGCCACGCGCGTCATACCAGCACCACAACGTACACTCATCGTGTAGAGAGACAAGGCACGCGAATGTGTGCGAACCTGTCAGCAAGCGCGTGCACATTCATAGCGAAGAAACTGTTGATTTGTCAATTTTTCTTAATTTTCCTCCCATAATAATAAATCCGTAAAACTCGGAAACATTGAAAAAAAATAATTGGGGGGTACGAGTTTAGTAAAGGATATTGGTCAAAAATGGCACCGATTTTTTTTTATTTCATTGTGAAAAATACGTCCAAACTCAGAAAGACTGAACGGCAACTGTCTATCCCCCCCTGTCTCACTAGTTTACTCGCGCCAAACTGTCTCGCGCCGGTGGCCTTAGCTCCTTTCCTTGTACGTGACTCTCCTCTCCTCTTCTCTTCTCTCCTCTCTCCTTCCCCGTCGGACTGTCACGGTCACGTGACCGCGCAGAGGACAAGGCGGGAAGACAGCGGCCAGGAGGCCACAGAGTCGTGGGAGGGAGGGGCGCCGAGTAATGAATGGCCATGTCGCAGAGCTCCGCCAAATCGTCTTCGTCTGGTGCGGGCGGACCACCGAGACCGGGCCCAGGCTGCACGCAGTGCGGCGGCACAGAGCTTTACAACAGCGGGAGTAATACTGTCGCTGCACTGCTACTGCTGCAAGCTTTCAGCGAAAAGAATTATTTTCCTCCGCGCGAAGAGAAGTTTCGACCGTGTCCCGTGATCCGGAACGACCATAACGCAAGCTAGAGCTCCAAAGAAATAAACACGAAAAAGATGGCACCATCATCATAAAAATATTCGCGCTTTAGCAACAATTTTCGAAAACTTTCGAAAATGTTCTTTTATTTTTCTCAATTTTTTCAGAAATTGGCAAATATTTGGTAAATATTAACGGTAACCGTCTAGGCTAGGGCGGAAGCGTGGGTGGACTCCCGCTGTGGATACTAAGACCGGACATGCGGTCTGCTTGGCCGGACCACAGTCCCAGCCCCAGCTGCGGCCTCGCGCTCGTCGCCCTCGAAGTGCTTTTTTTCTGATCGCCGGCCAAGCGCGGTAAGTTGTTCCTCCGCGAGCATGTGAGGTCGGGTGTGTGCGTGGGAGAGAAATAAATGTGGTTGTGGGGGGGTGGGGGTAGGGGGGGGGGGGGGAGGG
>CABIKL010002098.1:0-13388 GCA_902196195.1 Aptinothrips rufus
CCTGACACGGCGACCAAGATCCTTCGCAATATAGAGCCCCAGAGCTCTTCATTAGGTCCGGCAGCTGAAACCCCTGACACGGCGACCAAGATCCTTCGCAATATAGAGCCCCAGAGCTCTTCATTAGGTCCGGCAGCTGAAACCCCTGAAACGGCGACCAAGATCCTTCCCGACCCAGAGCCCAGGGAAGCAGCGAAGCGGCTCGCACAGTGTGTCCAGGACTCACGTGACGATGGAGACGCTCCCCGTCCAGCTCTCTACCAGCGAGCAGCCAGGAATTAGCATCCAGCTCGCTGTCTGCCCCGCAAACTTCCACGAATTGAGTCAGGTCTCCGCCAGCACGAACATTTCGACTCGTTCTGCAGTGGCGGATCCAGGACTCTTTGCCAGAGGCATGACGAAGCCAGACACTGTATACTCTAGTTCATAGGCGCGGAACTGCGCTCGTTTTCATGCCGCGATGACACAGATAACTGAGCATGTAACATCTTGGATAGCGAACGGACTATGATTGGACGAAGTTGATCATTACGGTAACTGAGGAAGAATTCACTCGCGCACCTACTAGGACACGTTAGCGTGATAAGAGCGTAAAGACGTCGCAATAACTGCCAAACAACCTTCAAAATAAGTTAAAATGGCGCTATATGACGAAAAACTCAAGAATTTCAAGAAATAAAAAGAGTTATTAATTGCGCTCTAAATTAATTAACGCGACAGTACCATTTCGGCAGCGAATGGACTAAGATTTGGACGAATTGTACTTTTATGAACTACATACTGCAGGATAAATACGCATCTCGGCAGATGCTTACCAAACGGTGGGAAGGAAATAAGTGAAGAATTTACGGGAGTCTTTCAAGTCGCGAAGCAAATATTTGATCGCAATTGATGGTGATCTGGAGCAAACTGCTTGCGTGGGGTCAAAGGTCAGGCGTCGTCGAGTCCACCACACCACCCAGAGCAAACAACTTCTTTCGTGGCAAACAGAAGGCGGAAAGGAATTCCAAAGCAATCGCGTAGTACGAGAAGTAAGTGGAAACATGCGCGCCAGAGTGAACCAGCCTTCCAAGTTCATCATGGTAAATCTATAATTAAAATATCAGTTAAATAATCAGGAAATACTTCTTTCTTTCAAATAATTGCGGCCGCAAAAGTAGCCTGCGCCTGGCATCAAGATAACGCAGAACAGCAGAAATGCACGCATCTGAGAGCAGATAGGGCGTTTTACACTTGAGCTCACATATCTTAATTTTCATTTTGCCCCAACATACTGTGTCTTTAGGAGAACAACAATAATTTCCACGACATTCGAATCCACAAAAATAACAAATTTTTCGCTCTGCAGTAAGAATTTTTTTTCCTCTCTTGATCACAGAGTGAAAGTTCAGTTTCCAGAAAGGCCCGCCTGGACCTGCACATCACGTCTGCTGCTCGGCTGGCTCGGGCGTGCGCACCCATGAACCCGTGAAACACTGCGGGGGCGCGGCGACCTGTCGGCGACCTACTCTGGGCTGTGCGGCATGTTTTTTGGTCTATCTGTTGTGAATTAATTTGATCAAATTTCGTATATGTATCATTGCAACTGAAGTGCGGCGGGAAATATTTCTACATGGATGAGACTTTTGAAAATTTAGTTGCTAACAGTGTCAAACTCTCCATTACAAATCGGAGCGCTCGTACTATTGCCGATCGGGAGGGTTTACATTACCGATAAATTATCGTTTGTAATTAGGGCTGCACAAAATTTTTCGTCATTAGGAAGATGTCGTTTGTTAAAGAATTTCTAGTGTTTATAAAGAGTGTCGAGACGCGCCTATCAATAACTTCTGAGAACCTGGGTGGACGATCGTGAAATCTAAACGGATGCACACGCGTGGAAGCAGTAACGGCTAGTAACGGCTATCCGATGCAGTGCTCTCTTGCGTTGGAGAGAGTGGACAGGGAGAGCAGCATGACCACGTGCTCACTGAGTGAGGCCTGCGAGAACATTCGTACCGCAGAACGAAGAATACCTTCTCGGTCAGGGACGGAATTTCGATCAGCCTGTTTCCACAGTAAAGCACTGCAAAAATTCTGCAACGTTTGTTTGTCCAGCTGGCGATTATTTCCGTGCTACGAAAGAAATTTTTTCAGATAATTTCTTAGTTCTAGATTCCAAAGGGCCGAACGAGAACACCCTCTCCTCCCAATCTGATCGAAATCACGCCGTTTCGCGGTCCTCTCACTCGGCTCTTTCGATTGTCACCCCGACGGCGAGACACTCTGTCCTTGTCTCGTGACTGTGGCGCCTCTCTCGCTCCGATTAGAGAGCGTAGGCCCGGCACCTCGCCCAGCATGGCATGGCCGGCAGTGCATACTGCATCCCGTGTCGTGTCGGACGAGGGATGCAAGGGGTTGCATACGACCCCCTACCCCACAAGACGCGTTTTCCGCCTGGCCGCGCCCTTTATACCAGGCCGGCCGCTATTAGCGTCACTTAGCTGCCACGGAGCGCTGGCGGGTCGCGGCGGGGCGGGGCGGGGGGCGGCTGTAGCCGGGGGTTGTTATGTTGGGACGCCACGCGGGGTGGGTGCTCTGCTCGAGGGGAGGGGAGGGGAGCGGGAGGGCGGACAAGAGGGGTGGGGAGGGCTTGTCCAATCAGCTCCAGCGCTCCAGTTTCTCCAGCAGCAGCCGATTTTCCATCGGCGTTCCCAATGGACAGCTCCCCACCCTCTCCACACCCCTGAAAAGACCACCCCCTTGACCCTCAAGAAGCCCTTCCCTTCATTACTGGAACTCCCACCGAGTGGCATCTCCAGCCCCCCCCCCCCCCCCCCCCCCCCCCCCCCCCCCCCCCCCCCCCCCCCTCCCCCCCCTCGGCAGCGGTCCAGATGCGTGAACCGAAGTCTGCAGTATTCCAGGAAGCGTACGGTTTTCCAGCTTCAATTGGTCCAGCGACCGCAAGAACTGCATGAGCAAGCAGCATGAACCACAGCCGGAGAGGAGACAATGGGGGAATTGGGGATTGGTCTCGTTGCTATTCCCCCCCCCGTCAGCCCGAGGCTGAGCAACCCCTACAACAGAATCAGAATTATCATTGTGGCTCCACCAAATTTTAACGCCTTCATTTAATTTCCACTGCAATGCAGGGTCGTACCTCCGGTAGCACTATAAATGACACCAAAAAGAAGGAAGAAATTTATTTTATAGGAAAGCATGTTTAGCTTATTGCTTTCCGAATCTCATGTGATCAAGGAACGATTCTTTGGGTGATGACAGAACTGTGCTGCAATGCACATACAATAACGAACAACACGACTCCCAAGACATTGGACCCAAAATGAATCGAGTTGTTTTAAGAACAAACCTTGCCCCGGGGCGGGTCAACATATCAGAGTGTGGTGTGTACTGACCACCGCCTTAGAGAAGGAGCGCTGCTCTCACAAGTCACATCCCCCACCCCGCTCCCCTCGCAAATAATCCTCAGGAGGGACGGGGTTGGTTATTGCGTTCAAGTCTCCAAGGCTCTACAAGCGAACATCACAGCAGTCGCGACGCGTCAATGTTCCCGAAACGAGACAACAGCACAAAATGCACACAAAGTTTCACGACCAACAACAAGATATTCCTGATGAGACACACGGCACTCCAGATCTGACGTCATTCCTGATGCTGGTTGCCGGCCCACTCGCAAAACAAACAACACCGTCATGACCAAAGCCTGCTGCTTTGATGTAGTGTATTTGCATGACGGTAAGTAAGTGTGAGAATGCATGAGGCACGAAACGCAGCTTGGCTCGGAGCAGCGTCTTGCCCGCCTCACCCCGCCCCGCCCCACCCCGCCCCACCCCGCCCCACCCCGCCCCGCCCCGCCCCGCCCCGCCCCGTGTGCACGCGTGCAGCTCTGCCCTTTCCCTCGGCCCACGCCCTGCCTCGCCCTGCCTCGCCCTGCCTCGCCCCGGCCTTATCCATCATCACTTGTGCAAACAGAACCTTTGGTGCCTCGCCTTAAGTACGGGGTGTTAATTCAATATCGACGGAGAATCTATTGATGTTGGACGGCGAGCCGACTTTGACGCAGTCCCGCCCCGCCCCGCAGCTGAGGGGGGACCGGGAACCAAAGAATCGTGAGCCTCTATTCTTTGCTTTTCGCATACGATGCTGAATCGCTCCGAAACGCACACTGCGATAAACGAACCCGGAAAACATCCATCCACGTGTTATCAGATTTTAGCATCGACACAGAGGAACGCCAAAATTCAAACAACTAGTGTTGAAAATTGCGTCCATAACCGACCAATGTTCTTATTCAATGCATCGACGCCTCGCGCTCGAGTACCAAAGGAGCGAGCGTCGCTAGTTGAGGCAGGTCAGCAATGCGCTTGCATCCTTATCGTTCCCCTCTGAAACAATATTTCTGCTGAATTTCTGCGCACAAACTAAGGGCTCGGCATTGATATTAGGTAAGGGAGGCAGCGGAGCGGTGCATGTTTACTTGGGGTGCCGCACCCCATGATAAATCCAGCCCTTGCGACGCAACGGGCCACGCCGACTACAAGACTGCGAACAGAATGGGGTACAGCCACGCCACGCCACGCCACGCCAGACCTGGCCAGGCCAGGCAGTGTTGACGTTTGATAAGCCGTTTGTTTCCCCTCCGCGTTGTTGTTGGTCGGAATGCGAAAATAAGCAGCAAGAGGACAGAGCGAGAGCGCGGCCTTAATTTTGGAGTGCCTCCAGCCGAGCAGAGCAGAGCCGACCCGAGCCGAAAGAGCGTCCCCCTCTCTGTGTATTCTATTGCGCGTTGTGCACAGAGCAGTGAGCAGAGCACTGCACAGCACAGTGCAATGGGCCCTCGCGCTCGGTAATACTCTTTGTGCACGAGCACGGCGGTCCATGAACATGCTCGGCTGCTCGAGGATCGACTGCATCAATAGTGCGAATTCAACGTGATGAATTCGACTGCATTCCCGGCTAAAGGACTGGCAATACGTTGGATACCGAATTGAATTATGGTAGTACGACGGCCGATAATTTTTCTTCGTGCTCTAAGAGTTGCAAATGTATGGTGTTAACTCCCCTCCAATGCGAGATGCGACAGGCTGTGCAGCGGACTCCACATGAAATGACAACAGAGTAGACTTCGCAAAAATTGAAAAGAAAGAACTCTGAACGAAAGAATGACTGGTCGCGTGAGTTTGAAGCCCTGCGCAGACCCAGTCGTGGCGCCCGTCTCCGGGCGAGGGGAGGGGAAGGGGGCGGGGTGGACTGGCTGGAAGACGAGACGCGGAGGACTAATGGTGGCTGAGGAGGAGAGCTGTCGCCATTTGGACAACGTTAGGGGGCCGTCCATAAACGAGGAACTAGGAAGGGGGAACCGTGTGAATAGTCACCCAACGTTGACCTTTGTTTTAGCGCAATTGCGCAACAGGGGAAAGTTTTGAAAAATCATCTTCGCGGAAAAGAGAGGGCACTACCCACTCACACATAGAACACTACCGGGTTATGTACATCTTTGCATATAACTATGCACATCTACATGCATACGCACGGTGCGCACGATGTCCTACGCAAACTATGTACGAAATGTACGTAATTGTGTATAAATTGTCCATAATTAAGTATAAAATTGTTTGCTTGTAGATGTGCATGAGTTATGTACAAAAAAATGTACATAACCCGTTAGCGTGTACTCTTACTGTTCTGCAGGCTGCATACTCCGATCTGGAGATTTGCTCCAATGTCCTGCCCCTGCCCCTTTCCGCCACGAAGCGTTGGCCAGGGCCACAGTCGCTCGCTCTGCATGCAGCTGCCGCTGCCCAGCCCGGCGGTCCAGCCCAGCCTCCAGCAGCTACAGTGACGTCTGTTGACGTGCGTTGACAAGAGACATCACGCGTCAAAACGAATCAGAGAGGCAAATGGCCGAGCCAGCTAGCGAGCGCGGCGCGGCTAGACAAAGAGGACGGGCTAGTCTCACCCCTGCTCTGCCGGCCCGGACCCACCCCACTACTTTGCACAAGTGGTAGGAGGGGTCGCACCGTATACTGTATCCATCGCGTCATAATCGCCACCATTATGGATCATTTTAGCTCCTTTTGTGGGAGCGCTGAGGGGTGACTGTATGCTTTAAAGTAAAAGACCACAGCCATACAGCTCAATGCGAAGCGCAGCGCAGGGCGGTGCGGGGCGGTGCGGGGCGTCCGGTTGCAAGCAGCATCGAGTTCGGTAGTTCGCGGTCCTGTTCCTGGACGACAGAGATCTGAGCTGTCAGCTGCGATTACTGTCACTGATATTTCACAACTAGGTACATTTCGAGACGATCACTAGAGTCTGTGTAAAATAGTAACAAAATGGACGTAAAGCGCAAGATTTCAACCAACATTTTAAAAAAATAAAGGAGGGGTTTGCAACCGCGTTTGCAACGCTACAATCTTTGCATAGTGTGACTCGATATGGTTCCCAACCAGCCACGCCATGAGAGCAGACTGAGGAAGGTCTTTCTCACTCACTCAATGTTAACGATCGTCTGTGAAGAATACACATTACAAAAGGAAACACATGAAATTCATGACAATTACTTGTGAAAAATACAGAAAACTAAAAAGAAAATTCATGACAATATCTTAACTTTTACAAAGTCCAGCCTAAAAGTGTTGTTTTAGAGGGAACGATGGAGAATTCCGGGAACATTCGTTGAAGATTACAGAGAGAATACAAAAGATACATAGAACGTGTGCATGAGAGAATACATATGAGTGAGGAACCCCAGCAGCCTAGGTCGCAGTTCATGAGGCTGATATGTCGTAAGGGCCGCAGATGATTTGTGAGAGCATCTTGATGGGGAGTGCAGTGGAGCGTCGCAATGAGGTCCACGCCGCGCCGCGCCACGCCGCGCTCTCACTCACACTACGACACAACGACAACGCAGGTTGGTCTACATCACATCGCACACTCTTCTTCACCCTGTCGGCCACAGATTAAAACCCCAAGTGCCACTGATTCCCCAACACCCCATTAGTTTCGTTTAGGAAACGGTTTGGTTTGGTTCGGGTCGCTCTCTGTCCGGGTCGAGCTGAAAGATGCGGGGCGAGAGAGAGTAAGTCTCAATGTGACGCCAGTAAAGAAGCTCATATTCTATTCGTGAGAAACCGCTGCGACAACGAGAACATAACTGACCCGGCTATACTCCTCGCTCGAGAGACGTTTCATGCCAAACACACCCAAAATATGATTCTTATGCGTGTGAAGTACAGTAGCTACAACCGTCGCAAACTGGAATTCTTTCGGCAACGATGTTGAAAGTCATACGTCTTATCGAGGTTCAGCCAGGATAGTCAGATGTGATTTGAACATTATGGAGCACAGAGCAGGAGGTATAGTCCTCGACAGTCCTAAAATCAAACTTTATCGACAGAAATAAGCTGCTCCATTCACCTCGAATGCAAAAGTATCCGTGTCGGTATCGCTGATTAGAGTCCCCCTCCCCCATCGCTCACAGATCAGGGGACGCGTTTTTTTAAGAGTGGCGGCTGAATTTGTACGCTACACAGTCCTATGTGGGGCGGGGCCGAGCAGGGCAGGGCGGGGCGCGGCGGGGCGCGGCGGGGCGGGGCGGTGCAGGCACGCTTGCACGAGTCCATTGTGTCTAATGCACTCCGGAGCGGTTCCAAGGGGGAGGTTTCTCTTCGAACCCAATCCCGATCAGCAACTTGCTAATTTATATTGTGGACAGCTCCTGGGTGGTCCGCGCCGCGCTGCGCTGCTCCACGAGAGCTAACCTCTTCAACGGGATAAATTGGCAACGGACTTTTTTATTTCCTCCCCTTTTCTTTAAAATGAATATAGCAGGCGACTCCGGAAGACGGAATATAATACATCCGAGTGTATTAAGCTCTTTTAAAGTTAGCAGTGACAGCAACCGTTGTACAGTAGTCGGAAGAATGTCAATGTGAATACAGAAGTTATGTCACGAGACGAAATATTGTTAAAAATTATATGCTAATGTATAATAAGTTCTGCGAGAGTCCTTCCGCACAAATTTTCATAAAAATTTTAAAAAATGTAAAAATTTGGGATGAAAAAGTGAGAGTTACTTTACTTCGAAGCCATTAGAATGCTAAACACGGGTAAAAACAAAAGAAAAATAATAGAGTGAACTATTTTCAGCAACCCGATTAAAAGTATGAGAAAATAGCCGTAAAAATTAGACGTATTGCCATGGCATACGACGCATTTTATGCTGGTGACCCCCCCCCCCCCCCCCCCCCCCCCCCCCCCCCCCCCCCCCCCCCCCCCCCCCCCCCCCCGGCCCCGCCTGGCCTGCCCCCGCCCCTGACGCATCTCGTGGGGTCGACGCGTCGCCCACGCGCGTCATGTCACGCATCACGCACGCTCCTTGCTGAGCGCACGCGAGCGTGCATGCGTACCCGCCGTGCACTGACGAGAGCGGAAGTGGGAGTTCGGTCCGAATAAGAGGCAATTCATTTAATCTTGGGAAGCGTGGGGGGTGGGGGGCGTGGCCGCTCACCTATTGTCTCATTCCAACCCCTGCCCCGCCCTGCCCCGCCCTGCCCCGGCTCCCGTCAGAGGTGGATGGATGTGGGGATGACGGAAAGGAATCGAACACGCCAATTATAGGCGACGTTCCGTCGTGAATCGACTCCAAACGCACTGTATAATTTAATCTTTTGGACGTGTCAGTCATTTCGTCTTGTATGCCTCTGACAAAAGGCGAGGGGAGGGGAGTGGAGAGGAGGGGAGGTGAGGGGAGGTGAGGGGAGGGGAGGGGAGGGGCGGGGTTGCACTGACGCGGCAAGAATCAGTCCTTTCAAAAGTCTCATTACCAAGTTCGACAAGAATCAAATCTTGTCCGCGGTTCGTTTTTGATTCATCGCATTGCGTTGCATTGCGTTGCATTTCTTTGCATTGCATTGCAGGCAATAACATTTCCGAACTATGCGCTTTGTTGTATATTTCTTGATTGGGAAATATACTATAGTCTTGCAAGCCTCATTTATTCACAAAACTGATTCGTCGCTATTATCTACATCAACTTTGAATTTCAAAAGTAATTCACATTTATTTTGATGCATTTTGCATTAATTCTCTGGCCAAAATCACCGAAATAATTTACAACAATTTAGTAGTTTTGTTGTTGTTTATTCCACCCTCCTGACTATAGCCCATGAAAAGCTCACACTGCTCGAATGTGTCGAGGCGTGGCGTGGCATAGCCCAGTGCCGCGGCCCTCCGCGCCGCCGTGAGACGATTTGGTCACGGAAAGAAGGCCGGGGCCGGGGATGAAGGGAGGGTGTGGCGACACGGGCGCGGGCTTTGTACGGAGCGAATTGATTCAAAGGAAAGTAATATCAAATAGTGCATGAGCAGTCGGCACTGAGGTGGGAGGAGGTGGCCGGGAGGGGGGGGGGGGGGGGGGGGGGGGGGGGGGGGGGGGGGGGGGGGGGGGTGGGGGGAGGGGAGGGTCAAATCTCGTTGGTCTCGGTGGCGCGGCGCGCGCTTTGGGCGAGACGAAGCGCAGTGCAGCAAGGCTGAGAACACCAGCACCAGCACCGCCCCGAAGTGAGAACTTGAGCGACTCTGCCCACACTAGGAACATGGTATGAATAAGTGTTTCTTGAGGTGAACGCCTCATAACTCTTGTCACAGCACAAAGAGAATACTTGTATTTCAGAGCGACGAAAGATACAAACTCATCCATTGATTTTAGAGTTAATTGTGCTTGTTTCGGCAGCAGTTCCGATTCTCAGCCCGGAGAGAGCTCTCCGATTGGAGAGCTCCGTCTGGAGGTATTGTAGTACTCCCCCTCACGGGATCCTTTTCATTCCTACCCCGTGTCCCCGCGTTCGGACGGATATTTCTTCCAGTTTGTGAGGACAGCTCACATGAGGGAGGATTATCGCAAGATTTTGTTCTGTCTGTCGCTCCCCTCCGCACGGCTAGTGATGAAGTCCTGAATTTATGTCATAACAATGACACCTCCCGACGGAGAGCTAGCCATTTTTATAGCAGATTCCCTTATTTTTTCGCCGAGCTGCAATGTGTCTGCAGCAGCCACATCCATCACAGCGACATAATCTGCGATTTGATTTATGAGTTTGTGGCGAATTATAGAAATGACCGAGCAAAAAGAGATTTTGCATTCCGAGCTTAATAAATAACCCGACTCCAGAGGGAAGACCAATTTGTAAGACCATACACTGGAAAATACAACAACAACAAAAAAATCGAGCTCTGAGAAGAGTTTTCTCTGAAAGCCTGTGCAAAGATGTACAATAAAAGGGGGTAAATTCACCCTGAATCAGGGAACGTTTTCCCTGTTTCCCGTAGATCTTTAGATCGGCCGCGCGGAGACGCTGCCTCAAGTAAGGATCTTTTTTTACAGTGTTCGGACGAAATTTCTCATTAACTTTTAAGCTAATGACACATTAACTTTACGTAAATGAACCGGACATATGACTGAAAGTGGAGCTCAGGACCTCCATAGGGGCCGGCTGATGGATGGGACCGTTATCGTGTTTCATCGCCATCACATCACAAGGCTAGTGAGAGGTGCGATCTCCCACACTGTGGGGAGCACTTTAGAGGGAGTCTCCCCGAGGCACACCTCAGCCCCACGTGTCTGGACACGCCCCACCTCGCACCCTAACCCACCCGCACTTTCATTGAGGGCGATCGCTGCTCATTCAAAACCAATAAATAAATATGATGGCCGGTGGCCGCGGGGCCCGAGCATTCACTGTTAAAAAGAATACCAGTTTTGGCGAGCACTTCCCGAGAAACAGCGGAGCAGAAGTAACACCAGCTTTGAAAATTTTGGGGCTCGTTTTGGGAGCTATACCAAAATGATCAAGACACTCAAAAATGCATTTCTACGTAATCCTCAAAAGGAGATCAGAAAATTCCGAAACTAGTGTTACTTCACACCTGTTTCTCGGGCAGGGTTCCCTCAAACTGGTATATTTTTGGACTGGAACTGGTACTGCCCCGAACTCATTCGGTTGAATATGCAAAAAATTAAATTGGGATAGGAAAACGTGATCGCAACAGTATTTCTACGAGTAACGGATCGAACGGAGTGGCAATAAAGCATTAGAGTACGTTCAAAGTTTCATGTCCTTCTCTAAGCTTGTTTATGGATGATCCCCTATGACGTGCAATGGACCCCAGAGACCGCAGGAAGCAGTTTCCTGGTTCCGGTCCAATATCGGATGCTGCCAAAGATATCGGCGCGGAGCGACAAATGCGTGCGCGCCGCGGATGCATATTGGACGCGACGCGGCCGATGCGATTTATCATCGTGTTCGCAATTAATTAGTGTAGGCAATTCGACACGCGGCGATCCGTTCCGCATGTGCACTACAGAGCAGTGCGTGCGGCTCTGGGGCAAGGCCAGGGCAAGGCACGGCAGGGCAGGGCAAGGCATGCAAAAAGAGGAGGGTAGCTTTACTATAGAAGTGACAAAAAAAAACCTAGCTTATTACGAAATTTACTTGAGCAGTGAGTGTATGAGGAAGCAAATTCTCACGATTATGCGATTTTCATAGTTTGATTTTTCGAGAGAGGTCAAATGGCTTCAGTGAAAGCCTGAAGTATCCAAGCGAGCTTTAGTCTGGACTGGAATGAGTTTAGAGGGCAAAAATAACTAAGTTTGAGGTGGAGAGATTCGCTACCATCACGTGATCTTGTGGCGCCAAGTAAACGCGCGGCAACGCGCGGTCCACTCCCACCCACCCCCCCCCCCCCCCCCCCCCCCCCCCCCCCACACACACAAGAATCTGTTCAAAATTTGTCACGAAATTCAAGCAGTCTGTGAAGATCGATCCCCGGGACAGAAATTTCGAAAGGAGGCTATTCAGCGCGATTGGTCGATGACACCTAAACGATTATAGCCCAGATCATTGCACAGGTCTCACGGACGAGGGTGGGGGGTCGTTTGTGATACAACCGGCACTTCGCTCATCATTACAAGATCGTCATTACGCTGTCGCGTTTACGATCTGATGAACGTCTATACTACCCCTGCAAACTGGCTGGGACAACCACACTGCGCCGGACACTGCATCGCAGTGCAGCGAGTGGTGACATTTATGACTTCCGAGGCACTTTAGCACACGCGTTGCCCTCCCAACGTTACCTAGGATATATCGCCTCGGGCGCGGCGGTTGGAAGGAGTGGGGGTGGGGGTGGGGGTGTACTGCACGCAACTATGTTACAAAGAACCACCCTCTGACCCAAACTCGGGCATGCTTCCGTTTCACGATTCGCTCCATAAAGCAATAATGACTTCGATAAGAAAGTGCATGTTCTTGATCACGAAGAAAGATGAGGAAAAGCAGAAGCGAGTTGAGGAAACAATCGAGAAGGGCGGTGCAGGGCCCGACTTCATCTCGTTACACGTATAAGATGAGGTGAGATCACGCAGCGCCCTCTCACAAAGCACACATGCACTGACTGCTCGCTTGCCTTGCCGGCCCTCCACGCTCCGCGGGGGGTGAGTGCAGAGGGGGTGGCGGGGCGTGGCGGGGCGTGGCGGGGTGTGGCGGGGCGTGGCGGGGGGCGCACAGCCGAGTAGCGCGAACAAGACGAGCACGGGGTGCGAACGAGGGCGGCCATATTGAAAAACAGGTCCACCTATTAGAGGGACGATGCAATGCAGGCTAATGATAGCCGTTCAATTTCCATCACAAAGCTGCAGAGGACGCGGGGAGGAAGGGGGGAGGGGGATTGGGGGGGGGGGGTAGTCATTTCCCTATCCAGACCCCGCGCGCCCCACTCCAGCTCGCCTGGTGCGGTGCATCATGCCCTCCCTGGCTTGCACAGAGCGCAGCCTGCATGCTCTGCTCTGGACATCAGTCCCGAGTCGGTCCCGAGTGGCCCGGCCTGCTGCTCTGCTCCACAGTGCGTAGCGCGGCGCGGCGCGCAGGGCATGGCGAATCGCCCCCCCCCCCCCCCCCCCCCCCTGCGGTGCAAGGGTGCCACCGGAGGGTGCAACGCAACCCCCTCGCCACGCCGCGACGCGTATGGAGCTGCAACGACCAACTAGAGAAAAAGAGAGACGCCGTCAGCACGTGACTGCAAGACTCTGAGACTGATTCACCCCACCAACCTACCAGAACGAAAGTAACAGAAAGCAGGGCAGGGGTGTGTGGAGGGAGGGGCGAGGCGGGGGCGGATGTCTTTTGACATACAGAAGTGCAGTCCGTCCCCGCCCCGGCCAGCACCCAAGAGAGGGCGTGGTGGGGCGTGGCGGGGCTCGGTGGGCGGGGAGGAGCTGCAAAGATTGCAGCAGGGAGATGCAAAGTGCACTGCGCTGCTCTTTGATTAGGCGGCGCGAAAAAAAACATTATTGTAAAGATGTGAGACAAGGCTTTAATTTAAAAAAAAAA
>CABIKL010002099.1:0-13386 GCA_902196195.1 Aptinothrips rufus
GGGGGGGGGAAGCAGCAGTCCGGACGTCCAATATTAATTTCAAGAAACGGCGTAAAAGGGGATATGCCCCGAAACACCGCATCAGCCAGAAAGCGCAGCGCAGCGAGCGGTTCGAGCCTAGCGGAACCGAAAGCTGACGCCTTGAAGCCGGGGCCATAGGGGTGACTAACGGATATTGTTAATTTTGGGTGGCATATGTCAAAGTGGACGTCCGAAAGTAAAGGGGCCCATCCCAGGAAAACCATGGACAATCCCTTGGATCAAGGTTTACCAAGGGACATCATGGGACCAGATCTAGGCAAGGTTTCAGACACACCCTCAGATGTTTTGCCCAATTTCCCATGGAACCTAAAATCCCACGGGTGACCATATCCCATGAACCATACCTGGGGGGCGTTCTGTCCCATGCATCTAGTATGCGGTCCACTTGCAGCCAGCATCCGTCGCTCGTATGGACTGGTTGCCGACAGAATTTCTTCTGCGGGGCGCCGTCCGCCTCTAGTTTGCCTATAATCCGCGGATAGTCTGGTCATGGGTAGCGGCGCATCCGCGCACGGCCGTCCGTCGCCGACCGAACGCAAACCATTGTCTGACCTTTTGTCTCACCAGGGATGGAACAATTGGCGCTCCCCATGGGAAATCGACCATGGAACTTTCATGATGTGTATGGGTTTGGGGGACTGGAAAGGGGAGGGGGGGGGGGGGGCTACGAAAACAGACAGAGGCGGACAGGGGGGTCGGGGGTCTATTTAGGGTCAAAAACAGCGGACGTACTTTATGGATGGCTTCTTAGGGCATGGGTTAAAAGTGGCCTAAAACATGACACGCTGTTGAAGGAGAGCCCCCTGAAAAATAAGTCAAACCCCAATTCAAACCGCCCGGTTCAAAGTTATTCTTTAGCTGCTTTCAAAAGTACTAATCTCGTTAAGTCTAGTATGAGTAAGTGCTTTTCGTGGTTATGATAAAAAAGAAAGACATCTGAGCAGAAACATAAATGAATTAAAGTTAGGGGATGTTCATTAATTACCATACGCACTAGGGGGAGGAAGAGGTCCGGTCTAGCGTAACGCTGCGTTACATGGAGGGCACGCGTATTTCTTCTGTGGGGCACCGTCTGCTTTTGGTATGCTCGCATCGTCAACCTCTAGTTTGCCTTCAGTGTTCTGACAACGCGTAAATAAGCGTCTATGACTAGTCCAAAGAGCCCAAGTCTCCCTGCGCTGCAGCCGATAGCATAGCTGGCAAGGTGAGCGCTCACTGCTCGCTCAGCTTGAGCCAGCCGAGCCTCACCTGAGCGAGCCCGAGCACAGAGGGCATCGGTGTCTCTGTCGGCTGAGCAGCGGCAAGCTCGCTCTAGTCACAACCACCTTACAGGCACAAGTGATTAGATTTTAGAACTTCTTCCTCCCATCTTTAGGGGTAGTTTTAGGGGGTGCTAGGGTTGGTTTTTAGGTCGATTTTCAATCTCATTGCATTAAAGTGATCAAGGTGTCCACCTAGGGTTTTGTTAGGGGTGTTGATCTATTTGACCCGAATAGAACATTTTTAGGAGGTCGATCAGACCTACTTTAGCTTAACATATTTTGCACCTCCTCTACAGCACTATCCTCGGCTCTCTTTCCCTTTTCAGCTTTATACTCTGTAAGGGACCAGTTTGTCCGTTCGCCCACATATCACAGCTGTTTGACAGCATGCTTATATACTTTACAACTCCAAGTGGGTCGGGTCGAGTAACTCGAGCACCTCCAATAGGCAACCTTAGCCATGTGTTCGGAAAAAAATGAGCGTACCAGAATGTCGCCTACTCGCCTGCACTGAGTCCAGTGAATTTTGAATGATAATTGTGCGATAATATGAACTCACGATAAGCCGGGGACCGGTGCTGCGAAACCCATATCGCTAGCGTCCCCTCCCCTCCCACTCCTCTCCACTTCAACTTACTCGGCGGCGAGGCGCAAGGGAGGGTGGAGAGGGCTCAAGTGGTCGGATAACAGATTTGTTCAAATTTTCTTAAGTGAATACCAATAGGATTTCAACTAAATTGACCTCGGCAATCGATTTCGGTGATATCTTTCAACGTAGTTTAGCATTTGAGTGAGACTCGTGGGACTATTCCGTCATATCTTTTGGATCTCAATGCACTGAGCCTACAAATGCATGACACAAAGGAGCTAGAGGGGGCCGTCCGGCCGTCAGGTCTACGATATTATTTCTACTATAATTAGTAACGAAGTTAGAGAACCCGCCAGCTGAACATTTGTCGATTCCTAAAAAAGGGGGGGGGGGGGGGGGGGGGGGGGTGTGGATGGTTGTCTACCTACCAGGCGCCCCTCGTAGTTTTTACGCATAACACATTTGCGACATTAATACGTTAGGTGAGTTCCAGAGCAAATAGCCAATTAAACATAACCTGCAAGTTTATTCTATTTTCAAATATTTACCCGTAAAGTAAACCTATTCTATTACCTATGGCCTAACTAGACCTCCTTCCTATCAGCGAGCGAGCGAGACGGTTTTTAACCCATATGACCCGTTTTTTCATAAACGTTAGGATTAATTTTGTAAGGCACCTGTTCTATGGATTATGGGGTCGCTGATCAATAATTTGAGGGTAACAAGGCAGTTAGGTCCAATTTAATAGTTTCCTCCGTGTGACCTTTAGTCAAAATTTAATGCAAGCCAAATCTCAACTTACCAATTGGTCCGAATGCACGCTTATAACTGTCACCATGTCTTCAGTCGGTCTTAATGCAAACCGTAAATTAACTCAGCCCGAGTCGGTTTTAATGCAAGCCGACAGTTAGCTCAACCCCAGTCGGTTAGATTAGGTTGTGTTGGTACAGTTTAGGCCAAAGGTATTACGCAATGCGAAGTCAGAGAGACGCCAAGACGAGTAGAGCCTAACATTTTAAACAATTAAAACTCCAAGAAAAAGCCTGGCGGCCACGAGTCGAGTAGCTTTGTTACGTTTGGTTGGCCTGTATTTGTCAGTAGATTGGTCAGCACTCTAAATAGTGACAAATGAGACTTCGACATGAGGCCCGAAGGGCCGATGTGTCAAGTGCCGCAGGCCTAGGATGAAAGTGTCTTAAGACTAAGTCGTAGTGTATCCAGGCAAACATCAGTTAGTGTTCTGTTACGCGAAGACCTGTATCTTGGCCTACTTTTAACCTAGTGATTAGTAACTCTGTCTCTACCATTCCATTGTAATTAGCAACTGTCTCCACCATGCCATAGTAATTAGTAACTCTGTCTCAATCATGCCATAGTTGGCTGAGCGTTAGCGAAAGCCTATTACTCGCCGTGGGAAAAAATGGTTGTCTGTCTGTCTGTCTGTCTGTTTGTGAGGATGTGTGTAATGCCACAGAGGGCGAACGGGTCAACTGATGGACTTGCGCTTTTAACCATAGTCACCTATACCTTGCAGGAACAAGTGATAAGATTTTGGAATTTCAACCCCCTTTTTTAGAGGTAGCTCTCAGGGAGGCCTCGGGTTAGTTTTTGGGTCGATTTTCACACTTTTCCCACTACTGTGACCGACAGCCCTACCTAGTTTTTTTCCCCGTTTTTTTCGGTGTGTGTTCTGACTACGAATCCGGCGTCAAAAAACAAGCGGGGGTTCTTGGGGGGCGTCAGCCCCCCTGGCATATAATTTTTCTTGTTTTCTGTAAATAAAAACTTAATAATGTTGCGACAAATTTTGAATGATACAAACAAGCAGAAACACTCCGAACCCGGTTCATACCTCATCCAACTAGCGGCGGCAGCCCCCCTGGCTTTAAAAGTTCTTTTTATCTGTTTAGTTCAAACTTTTTCGCCAAGCTCACGTTATTTCTGTTCGTAAGCGAAGCCTGTTACGGGAAGACCTTAGCCTTGGCCAACTTTTATCGTAGTAATTAGTAACTCTGTCTCTACCTTGCCATAGTAATTAGTAAGTCTGCCTCACCTTGCCATAGTAATTTGTGACTGTCTCTACCATGCCATAGTAGTTAGTAGCTCTGTGTCTACCATGCCATAGTAATTAGTAACTCTGTCTCTACCATGCCATATCGTTATGCTAAAATTGTATGAATTTAGGTCACTGCTAATGTGCGGTCAGTCTTCGCGTAAAGTAATTAGTAAGCCACGCGTACAGACCGCAAGCCATCGAATCGGATGTCAATCGTATTGTCACCAACATTGCTATGTAAAACTTGTACTAGTTCCTTGTCTCACCTAATTGTTAAGCCACGGGCCATTGCGTGGATTGATCACTGGTTAGAATACTACTTTACTTTTGATACTATAAGGCTGGCACGGCACAGGGCCTGGCATGACACTCAATAGAACCGGCTTCACAAGAGAGAGGACAGCAGAAGGGAATACCCTACGGACCTAAGCCATTGTAAGGAGTCGTATTGGCTCCCGTATCCAGTATACCAACTTAGTCAAGTCTGCCTTGTCAGCTCTGCCGAGACCAACACCTGTTCAACCTCAGGTACTTGGTCACCGTCACCGTGTGTAAAATATAACCTTTGAGCCTCACTTTCATCATTGTTATTTCAACATTGTCATAACCTAAGGATCTGAGAGATTGAACGATTGGTGCACTGAGGACTTAGGAGGTGTGCTCAGTGCAGCCAGAGCTAGCCTGGATACAATATTAATTAGTCGCTACAACGCTCTCTTTATTAATCTCTTCATAACGTATGCGAACACAGAGCATAACCCCATAAGCCCAACCAGAAACGAACCCACCCTAAGTAACAAGACACAGAAAACCTCCTAACGATAGTAATTAGTAACGCTGTCTCTACCGGATACTCGATCAGGCCAGCTGGTCCGCAACAGGTCCAAGCGAGACCCCGATGTGGTTGAGACTTTGCCTGAGGTAGTCTCAGTGATCAGAGCGGCGCTCCTATTCGAATTAGATTTTTCGCTGCCGCTCCCATTCGTCCATGAACTGTGGGAGCGGGCGGGAGCGGTCCCAATGGGAGCGCGGGGTACGCCCAAGAACCACGTCACTGTTTGGTTAGCGGGGAAGAGCCAGAGCAGCCTAGATGGGGGATAAATGCCAGGAAATTTCACCACCCAATGCTCCTTCCCCGAAGTTAGCGAGAGATGAGCAGGGAGAGGTAAGACAAGGTCACGACATCAATCTTAAAAAGGGTGTTGAGACACTCTTTCAGACAGCGTTGCCACGGACATCAGGACATGACCAAGGAAGCAAACAACTGACGACTAGCGAAAAGCAGGAGAATTGTACTGCCATGTACATTAGGCTACCCCATTTTGAGGGTTGAAGTAATGAATTGATCAATATTGCTAATAAAATTAAAGATTATGTTGAGATATAACGATTTGCAAAGTTTGAAGTCGCTCCGACTTCGGGAAGTGGAGGCGCATCGCTGATTTAGTTTCGTGGGACTTTGGCGCCAAATCGGGGACCTCGCGGTCTCGGGGCCACGGTGCCTAGATGGCGAGGCCGATGTAGGCGATCAGCCATGTGGGGCTACCCTAAGGCAAGTAGCAGGCATTCGACATGCCGCGACAACGGTAGTATTCACTCATTCCAAAGGCAACAACAAAATATCATTTTCTACCCCCATTTTTAGGGGTAGCTCTCAGGAAGGGTTAGGATTAGGTTTAGGGGCTGTTTTAAACTTTTTTCCCAATAAAATGACCGATTTGTCTTTGTAGGGTATTTTTCTTGCGCTGTTTACGAATCCGGGGTCAAAAAACCAAGCAGGGGGTGAAGGGGGCGGCAGCCCTTCTTGCTTATAAGTTGTTGTTTTTTAAAGTTAGTAAAATTAATTTTGTTGCAACCAATTTTGATTAATAGAAACAAGCATAAGTAAGTATACTTATAATCCGGAGCATACTACTTGAAACCTTGTTTACCACTCCACCACTGGTTAGTCAGCTGTACGTCCATGGTCGGTCAGGCTCCAGGAGGAGGTCCTGGGCTGCTCCGCTCTGCTCTTGTTCTCGTCCACTTCACTTCCATAGTTCTCCAGTCAGGTCCCAGGGAGTCCCGACGCACTGCATCCAATGCTCCACTCACCAGAGACGCACACGCACAGCGCGGTCACCAGGGCGATGACGAGGGTCTTGTCCATGTCGAGGCTGTCGCGGCCCACTGCTAGCCAGCCACATCATCAGGGCCTTTTATAACTGATAGCAAAGTTAGGTTAGCATCACGTGGCGTTATCCGAGGAATCACTTCTGTACCCGTATCTACACTGCAAACAGTGCAAGACCACTTCGCGTTGCGCAATTTCATACGAAGTCGAATAAACTTGCCTTTTGTCTCTTTTTTAACGGAAAATTCACAAATACCTAAGGAAGGAGCCATTTTCATTTTTCTCTCCAAAATAAATCCCAGAATTGAAATCAGCGTGGCCGAAAATACAAGAAATGTTGCGTTTGACGAAAAATGCCCAAGTTAACTTATTTATTTTATGATGAACCCATTCGGTGCATTTCTTGAAGAATGTGTAAAGTACAAACTAAATTAACTATCAACGGTGTTATTTCGTAAGTTTCCAATTTCACAAAATAGGCAACTGGCAACACGTTGACTTCACCCACTGAATGTAGGCACCATCCGTACAATCCGCTGCCCCGTTTTGATTACGTCCTGGACGCAGATACGAGTGACAGACAAATTTTTAGGTGCTGACCTAAAAGTTCGAGTTGGAGTTGAGCCCAGAATTTGAGTATGGAGCTCCATAGTTCAGCTGTGTGCCTAATTTATATTGCAACCAGAGCACTTTTGTGTAACCTTGTTGCGTCGTAGACTAATAGGTTGAGCAGGGATCGAAGCCTGGTACGCAGACCGGATTCTGGCATACACCTTACCTTGTTTACGTGAGCAGAGTTCTCCAAACAAAATCTGACACACATCACTGCAAGCAAAAACCTACTCTTTTTGAGATAGCATTTTCTCATTGATATCTTTAACAGTTTGAGATATCTGCTACTGCAGCGAGCTTGGAACTATGATGTACATCGGCAATAAACCCCACGCTGGGGCCAAAATTTGCTTTTAGTGCCATGATAGAATCGTGTTATATGTGGTGAAAATTAAACCACAGCAACGATTTTCGATGTTCGCCCTCGGTTTGCCCACTGTGCTACGGGGCGTGATCTCTCTGGGATGCCTTTGGACTTGTCGACAGTTCTTGAGTCGTAGTCTAGAGGGCCGAGATGATTTTATCAAGGCAATTAGATGCCTGATGTGAAAACACTTGATGGGCGGCGATAACGAGTGTAATGACTACTGCGTGCACTGTCATTTACTTACGATCCCTTACGATGATTTTAATTTTGAATAAAACGTGAATTAACACCCGGGAGAAAAAGTTAGGTGAGCTGAAGCCGGAATTGCTGAAATGTGCTGAGTCCTGACTGAAGGACATGCGCAAATACTGAAGTTAACTAAACGTAACTGACATTAGCTGATGATCGCACCAAAAATACTGACTTAGGACCGAACTTAACTGAACTATGGATTCAGCTTAGTGCCAGATAAACTCAGCTAAGCTAAGCTGAAGTAGCTGAGGAGTATTATTTCGATGAGTTTTTGCTGCGATACAGTGAAGGTCAGTTGTCACTCAGCTGCTGAAACATTGTTGTTAACTGACTGAACTGTTAGTTTCTTATGAACAGGACGTTCATAATGTATGAAGAATTTAGGGCAAATGTAAATTATAAACTGAGTTATTCGTTATACGAATCAAGCTCTTCATAATATGAACGAAAATATTCATATTATGAAAGCGTTTTGTTCATAATACGAACAAATTTTTGATTCATAATATGGCTGGCCCAAAACGTGTATATTACAAACCCACCTGTTCGTAAGAAATTGACAGTGTACCTTATTTCTGCTAACGCGTTTGGTTATCTGTCAGCTTCAGAATAACGCGCACTTACTAAAACTCATGAGAGTGTTCAAAGCTAGAGGGGAGCGGGGAGCATCACTCACATTGGCACACTAAATCAAAAATTGGACATTGGTCAATACATAGCTAGGGGTCATCCATAATTACATCATCACAATTTAGCAGGTTTTAGATACTCCTCCCCCTCTTAGTGATGAAGTAATATAATGATGGACCCCTCAAAACTGGTTATGACCAAAAGTGGAATGGTTATTTAACTTGGGAAATTCAGTCATACCAAAGTGAAATGAGAACAAACCTGGGAATAGCTACAAGAACCACGGACCACGTTATTTCAAAAACTCAAATTACATGATGAGTTTGAAAATGGCATAGTCCTAGCAGAACTGGTAGAAGCTTGAGGCTAAGTATTCACAGCATTGGCACTCTAAATCAAAAATTTGAAATTAGTCAATCGGTCCGCTAAAGTTTTAATTTCAGAATACATCAAGCATACATAGATAAAGAGTAGCTTCTAGACCCATATTGAAAGTTAATCTCAACTTGAGGATTGCAAGAGATACTGCTACTGACATTGATAGGAATTGAACTAGAACTTGAGTCTTGAAGGTTCCCCTGTATCACAAAGATTCTATCAGCCTATACTACACACACACTAATTAAGACAAGTTATTGAATTGGAGAACTTAAGTTCTTTCGAGATTCCCTTAATAAGCAGCGGCATTGGAATAACTATAATTATGAATGAAGACAGAAAAATAGATTCACTTTTGAATTCAGTGTAAATCCGTATACCCTGGAAATGTATGCTAAAAAGCTAACCTACATTTCCATACCTGAGAAAGGGTCTCGAAAAATATGGAATCGCCATCTTCGTTGTAAATCTCATGGTCGTCCACAAGATGGTTTAAAATTGACTCTGGAGTCTCCTCAAAGTTAGGAGTTGGCATCTGAAAAAGAAATCAAAAACAATTTTGTATGGCTGAACTTAAAAAATCAAATTGTTAGGAGACACTTTTTGTGAGAATGTTAAGTGCTCAAAGAATTGAAAGATTGTTTTTGCTTACATTCAGGACATTTGAAACGTCAGTGCATGCTCGAAGGATGTCCATCCTATCCTCTTTTTTGGTAAACTGTAAATCTTGGAGATCATTCTCTGTTATATAAGCTAAATGATGTCCAGCTATTCCCTCGTCTGAAACAAAAAAATTACAGTTAAAAATCGCATAAAAGAATGTTCTGGGGGATATGAAACCATGGCCATCAGTACATTGCTAGCTATGAATTCTAAAATATTTTTTTGTAGTTTGAGGTTCAACAACCATTGAGAATAACTAGAATTTTAATGGTCATCTGAGAATACCTGTTTTGTCGGCGGTTATTTGTTGAGTATTACCGAATGAGTTACTTTACTAGTATGTGAACCGCTGTTTAATTCATCTTTCATGTATCACTAGGTTACACTTAGAGTGGCGGGCGGATTGCCTTACCGGCGGGTTTGATGGCTTGGTCGCGACTGCCCGTGCAACCGTCCACTCTCCCCCAGGGTCTCATCCCGCTGACTTTGCAATCCACCCGTCGCGAGGCCGAGAGTCACAGAGTACATAAGGCTTATGTACTCTTTGCCGAGAGTCTCCGCGGTTCGGCTGTCGCGCTGGACCGATGCCCTTCGTCACAACCGCGCCGCCCAAAAATTCGCGACCCCGCGATCGTTCTTAACCTATTGAACTTAAAATCTATAGAACTTTAACCTATGTCTTATTGACATCTAACGTAAGCAGAACAACAAATTAAACAAATTTAAGCCAAAACAAACAAGAGAAGAAAAAAAAAACGATAATAATTCGTTCCAAGGTCACAGAACATCCAATCTTAATTTTCTAATTTCTATGAACGAACCCAGGAAAGCATCGTGCCGTTTCTTTGTGTTTGAAATTTTCTTAGCATATACATACATATACATAAAATTGTTGTTTAAGGGGGGTCCTTGCGAAAAATAAAACTGTCCGATTGTGATGAAATTTGGTATGTAAGGAAGTGACACTTAACTACCAACACCTAAAAGAAAAAATCATTCGCTCAAAATTTGGCCCAGTTATTGATCGTTGAACATGGCCAAAATAAGGTTTTTCAAGTTTCATCATTTGCTGATAATTATGATTTGAATTAAAATATGGTTGTTTTTCATACTCAGACATTTCACTGCGCTCTGTAGGATTGAAGTATTGATGAGTAACATTGTAATCCTCATTAACAAGCCCTGTCAATATTAAAAGCATATCGATCTACTATACTATAAACTACACTGAGACAAACTTAAGAGGAAACAAGAGAATTAACATAATGATCTCCAAATTTATACTAAATAAAGGCAAGCTACCAGGCTCAACAATCAAACTTAACGTAAAACTAATGTGAAGCATGTACCATAAATGAAAACAAGTCTTCAGTTCTAGGAGCAAGGTAGATCACTGGTGATTCATATCCCTTCCATTGAGCCAACACCCGGTGAAAGGGAAAGGTGTTAGCTTCATGAACATGAAGTGCACAGTATTTTGCATCACATTGAACAGTCTCCCATTTCTGAGTCAAGATATGAACTTTCACTTTGGGAGACATATACAGTAAAACCCAACTATGTCGAACACGCAAAGAGATCGCTGAGAATGAGCACTTCAGTAAAGTGAGCAGTTGCTTTAATTGAGCAGTTCTTCTGATGAAATATGCCGGAAAGTGAGCAGTTCCTTAAACTGAGCAGTTGCTGTAACTGAGCAGTCGGTGAGTATCTGTTTTAAACTGAGCAGTCCAGTCAAGTGAGCAGTTCCTTAAACTAAGCAGCTGCTTTAGCCTTTCTGATGCAGTCGACAGTCCATGAAGCTAAACTGAGCAGGTCCGGAAACTGAGCAGTTCCCCAAACTGAGCAGGCAAAAGTGAGCAGTTGAAGAACTGAGCAGCTATCGCTAGCCTCTTGCCGAGCCCCTATCAACCCGACAGCGCCTAGCTGGCGCTCTCTATCGGTAGCGGCATGAACCAGCTGTCATAGATTACGGGACTCAGCATGAGAGCGCGCGCAGCTCGTCCGGAGCCCACAGGAGCATGCAGTGCTGTGTTGCGAGGCTTTTCGCTCTGTCAGCAGTGGGGTTATGAGAAATAGTCAAGCACACTCGCTGTGTAAGATTGGTTGCCTACTCTCCAGGCTGCCTCATCTTACAACGCAAGACTCTCATGTTGCATCGGCTGGGCTGAAATAAAAGTGCTGAAAATAAAATACACTGACTACGAGTACAATTTTCGAATTAAAAGAATGCTAACAGTCGTTGATTGTATACCAAAGTATGCGCTTGTTTGCTTTAGTTAACACATATTTTGTAGAATGGATCCAGTGTGGTGAAAATTACAAAACCTGTTAAGGCAAGCTGTGAACCGTCGGATCTACATTTAAGGCACGGTTCCGGTAACTGTGACACTTTTGGAAACCTATTGAGGAAGCTTCGTCTGCTATTCATTACATGCATGTGTTTCTCTGCTCGAATTACTCATTAATATCTCTGAAACCACGCAATACAGACAGCCTCGTTGTAACCACACAAGTCTTAAGCCACCATCAGAAACCACTCAAAGGTCAGAGGCATTATAGAAAACACGCAACTCTCGCAGTTCGCTCTGAAACCACGCAACACTCCCGCATAGCTCAGAAATACAATATGTCGTTTTTTGCTTGATTTGAACGAATCTACGGGGCAGGGAATGAGAACCCTGCCCAATCTCCTTCCCCATCATTTTTTTGTTGTAAATTAAACAATTGCAACACTTTCCCCCTAATTTAACCCCCCTCCCTAGCATAGTTTCATTAAAGACTTAGGTTACGTGTAATTTCAGTAAATTAAGTATGCAGCTGTAAGCAATACAATATCAAATAAACCCACGCATAAACTTTAGCGACACACATAATGTAAATGACCCGGTAGCCGGAGTGTGGAGTTACGCCAATAGGCTTTTGCTTACGGACCGGCGAGCCTCGTGTAGCAGCGCGACGGCGCGACCTACACCCGCAGAGTACTTATGTACTCTGTGCCTACAAGCCTACACCGACCGCGGGGCTGGGAACCTACAACCTACACCACGCTGACATGCAACGGTATTAATTCTAGGCAGTGACGACCAATTGACGACTGGGTGTAGTAGTAATAACAAGTCTATAACGACAGGAACCCCTTCAATGCGTTACGGGAGCGACAAACTTCCGCTGTATGTAAGATAAGGGCTCACTTCGGCTTCTTACACGGCCGTACATGTGTGGGAGTAGGTGGCTGCGGACTGGTGCTAGTGACTACCAGGCTAGGCGAAGAACCGGTGTGGATGATATTCAAGACAGTCTGTTATCATGCTACGATAAAAACTTTTAATTTTACGTTGAGTGAAACTTGAAATCGCGGTTGAAAACAAGGAAATGCTACACTGCAGCAGGCACCCCAGTTTACTCCACTGCGCAAAGTGTTGCCTATCATTCAGGCTGCCACCTCGATCAACCCAAGAATTTTTATCAAAAACCCACTTTATGTATTTAAAATTTGCATTGATACATTTATTTGGCACTTGAACAATATGGATTTGTGTTGTGGCCTCGTATAGTGACTCACTAAGGTGAACTTGTTTAGATATGTTTCGAGACAAGTGTATTGACGGATCTTGAACAATTCTGATAGAACTCTTATGCGCCTTTTCAAAATAAAATATGACTTTGTAAGTAAATCAATTGTTTATTTCCTTCTGTTTAAACGACAGGTTTAAAAGTTAAGTGAGAAAATGATCTTACATCGTAACATTGGTAGAAACAAGGTAAATAACTTTATTTAGTAACCTGTTTTTCATTAGCTAGGTATTACAACTAAACACTCCCACAAGCAGGGCCGCCCAGATAACTACTAGCTGCTGGACAAGTCAATAGTGCGCTCGTGCTAGTTGTTTGCAGTCTGAACATTAAATCCAACCCACTGACAGAGCAGGAGAAAATAAGAGTATAATTTCGAGCACGACAACATACGAAACAACCCTTGACACAACAAACACGCAATACGTGTGTGTGTTTGCGGGAAGGGCAGGGGGGGGGGGATGTTACATCTAACATTTACAAATAGGAATAAAGAATTTGAACTTCCCAAAAACTTTCAACTGAACTGCCTCAGTTTTACTCATGCACAAGAAACTAATGGACTGGTAAACGAATAAATTTAAAATCTTAACTGTCTAACTTATGAAAACCTAAATCATGTAACTTACAATTCGGAAATATGACCTTGTCGTTGATTGGTGAGAGGCAAAGTAGGGATACGAAATCAAAGTTAGCAGATAGTGTAGCTCTGCTCGGACCCCCGGCGAGTTACCTAAATCTGACTTTGTAACCGACGAGTTGTAGAAAAGCCTTGAGCTTGGGAGGTTTTCATCTAAGTTGGCTGAGTTATTGTGCACAAATTACGTTACACAATTTTCACCACGTGCC
>CABIKL010002100.1:0-13386 GCA_902196195.1 Aptinothrips rufus
AAAAAAAAAAAAAAAAAAAAAAAAAAAAAAAAAAAAAAAAAAAAAAAAAAAAAAAAAAAAAAAAAAAAAAATTAAAAGAAAAAGAAAAAGACAGTACTAGTAAGAAATTTTTGCTGCACATTTCACTAATTACCTGGACACTGTTTGCAAATGCTATCAGTTGGAGTGTTGCTTCCTGATGAATAAGGACATTCAACTCCGAGAAGTTAGCTTGGAGCAGTTTTAGAACAGATTTATGAGTTGAACGCAGCTCTGGGGACTTCTTATCCACCTGAAAATTATATACAGATGAAAAATTTCAAATTTTATCCATCAAATGAACAACATCAACAAAACTGTTTGATTTTACACGCACCAGTGTGAAGTGTACTGTAAACAAGTACTGGTCCTGCCCTGAGGTCATAGGAGTACCAATGGCGTCAATGTCTGCACCGTCATAGCGTTGCTTCAGATCAACACCACCAATCGATAGGAACAGGTTCGTATCAAATGTGCGTTGTACACACTCGGTCTCCAGGGAGAGCAGACGGAATGTGATCAAAGGATCAAAATTATCCAAGTCTTCTTTTGCTTTCTCCTTGTTTCCAGTACCTTTTTTTTGCTCATAAACAGTAATCTTTAGAGCTGAAAAACGAAATTGAGAAAAATATGAGTATGTTCACAAAATGTTGAGGATAAATTGAGAATTATGTACTCACTTTCTAGAACAAACTTGGCTTCTAGCTCAGTGACTTGCATCAAAGGCTGGTACTCAGTTGGCTTTTCTATTTTTGGCAGTTGCAGACCCTTAGCACGAGCAGCTGCATCTACATCCATCGGTCGGAAAAGAGACAACTGAGAGCTGTGGGAGGCATTATCCTGGAGAAGAGGAAAGATATTAACTCAATATAATATAATTTAAAACAAAAATGATTTTGCAGTCAAATGGTTGTAAATACTACTTACTGAAGCACCCAGAGCACCAGGTTCTGCATCATTGAAAGGTATAGAATTAGGGAGATTAATTAAATTCAACATACGGTCCTCTGAAACAATAAAAATGCATTTAGAAAATCAAATCTTTCCCAGAAAACAAAAATATTAGAATATTGGATGAAAATCAGAAGAGACAGCCAGAACTACACACCTGGAAGTTGGATATCAATTTGGCCAAGTTCTGCACATAATTTCATTTTTGGCAGCCTTGGATCATCAGTAACCATACATTTATGCAGGGTTGCAATGAGAGTAATAGGCATAACGACATGCATTGCAGACCGCTTGTGTTCCTGAATTACGGCCTTCCAATCCTCACCAGCATAGGCGAGAAGCACCTACAAACCATTCAAATAATAATTGATGTTAACCTCAGTAGTGCAAAATGAAGCAACAATATTTTCTTGTTTCAATGAGGAATACCTGCACGTCTTCTAGCTTGAAAGTAAATTTTGTGTAAGATCTGGATATCATTTCTTGTAAAATATAATCTTCAGATTTTCCATGAAGGTGCATTTTACGAACATCCATAGCCTGTTCGCCTCTTGATGCAGTTGATACTGTCATGCGACCAAGGTTCACCACAAGCAAATTTTCATTTCTGAAAATAAAAATAATTAGGAATATTTTATGTAAACTGCATTCAATTGACTGAAAAGCAAGACGAGAAACGCATACCCTCGATAAACTCCACATTGTGGAATGAGAATCTGAGAAGGCATCACATCCATTGCCACATCAAGAACAGTATGTTGTTCAACTGCATATTGCAATCCTAGTACGGACATTTCTTTCATAGCTGGCATGGCAACAGGTATAACTGCTTGAATTCTGATGAGAAAAGAGAACAAATAAGACAAGATCTTAAAAAATAGAGTATACACAAGACACAAACAACAAAACAAAAATTTAATGAGCAGGTAAGTAAAATTGGGAATAAAAATAAAGGGGCACTCACTTATTTTGTAATGCAGGAGTCTCAGGTGGTTTGAACAAGTCCAGCAAGTTATTTACAGTGGCAGCATCATATATGACTCTCAATGGTCTAGCGGCAACTCTCAGTCTCTGATCACAGCTCTCGTCCAGAGGTTTTGTCTCAAACATTACATCCAACAAAACTGAATCCGACTCATGCAGAAGCTTGGAAGACACTATCTGAGGAGTGTGAGAGTCTTGAGGAAGGCCTGTGACATCAAACTTAGTAATCTTGACCACAGCCTTTAGTGCTTGTCCACTCATACGCTGCTCCACTCTAGCAGTCACATCCTGTAGACTAGAACAGAGAATTGTTCTAATATTGTCTTCTCCATCCCGGACTTGAATTTCAAGGGAGCGCATCTTAAATGAGAATATGTTCTCAATAAAGAATGAAGGATAGATTGTTGGCGTGGTGTTTTCTTGGTAGTCAATAGCACGGTAGAGTTTTGCTTTTTCTTCAGGTGTCATGACAGCTTCTATTTTTTTTGCTGTAAACCACACAATATAGGAAAATTAAAATTTTGTGACATGAAAACACCAAAAATAAAAAATTTCTCTTGTTCTTACCAAGTTCTGCTGCCGATCCAGGTTGTATAGCTTCAGCTTCAGCAGACCCACCCCACCATGAACTGAACCAGCCTTTTCTCTGTTGTTTTTGTTTCAACTCCTCAGCAATATCTCTTTCAACTTGCACTTCAATACGTTGCCTGATTAGGACAATATTGAAAACATCTAATTTGTTTTCCATTTCTTGTAGTTGAATTGCTAACTCAGCAGGAACCTTCTTTGATGTCAATTTCTGGCGGTAGGCTTCAGCATAAGATTTACAGAGGCCTCTGTGTTCTCTCATCACATTCCAATTCCAGTTTTTGTGTTTTCTTCGGACCTCTTCTTCCAATATGCATTTGTAAGCAAATTTCCACCTGAAAGCAAAAAATAACATTTAATGTTTACAACTTTTCCGTTGATGACTTAAGCCCACTTCAGATATTCTTACCAGTCTTTATAGTGTCCTGTGTAACTTGGAACAAATGGTCGGAATTTGCGATAAGGTGCAGCTCTTGTCATCCAATCCATTGATTCAAGTAAGAGCATGACATCACGATACTGACTTTTACTAATACCTGTAAAGTAGGCCAAAGTTCGATGTTGAAATAGGAGCAATGCATGGAAACAGCAGTCCCACAGTGAAGAAGCTACTTACAAATGGCCAGTTTTTCCAATTCTAAACTAAGCTGTAACTTAGGAATAGTGTAATTTGAGCCATCCTGCTCTGGTTTCTGGTTTATTTGCAGTTTAGCAGATGAATTTATAGGTCCCAACACTGTAAAAGTACACACATAGTGGGCAAGGAATTTATAAAGCATTTTCTCAGCATAAGTTCACAGTTCTATAAAAGGTTTGGCATGAAGATACTGACTGTAGTCATATCCTTTGGGTTTCTTCTCTTTTGCAGCTATACCATCCTTAAAGAGTTGTAACATTTCTGTGACAGGTTTGTCAGAAAACAAATATGTATCACAGTTCCAGTATACAGCCAAACCTTCCAAACTAAGCTCCTTGAAAATGAATTTGCTGGCCTCATCTTTGATAGCTTTGGTCCAGTTTGCATCCGTTGTTTCAACAGACAAATTGTGCAAAGTTATACCAAGTGCAAATGGTCTTCCCAAGCTTGACACCCTGTCTTCATATCGGATGTGAATCTCTCCAATTTTCAGTTGAATGTTTTTAACTATCTGAGCCGAAAGCTTTTCGACAAAGGAATCATCCTGTTTCAGTAAATCTAAAACCATAACAAAAACGGGAATATTAATTTTTAAATATGACAGGTTTTACAGACCATTATAAACCCAATAATTATCAAGGCCTCACCTTTCTCAACTTCCCACTTCTTTGCTGCCTCGATTTTGTTCAACTGATTCTGTTTGGCGTCTTGTGCCCACCGCTCCTCCTTGACGGGGTCGAACTTGACCTCCTGATTCGGGACGGCGAGCAGGTACAGGCGCTCCACGGCAGCCACGACCGGATCGCGGTACAAGTTCTTCCATGGTATCTTCAAGACAAGCTTTTCTGTAACAACACCACCATCGTGAGATGACAAATGCAACAACACTAAGGGGCTGTCCATAAATTACGTAAGGCTCTTAGGGGGGGAAGGGGTCCGAGCCTGCCTTATGGTCCTATACCAAAAGCATGGTGAGGTTAGGTTATTCGCCTTACGAAGGGGGTCAAAAAGGGCCCAATTTTGTCTTACGTAATTCATGGACGACCCCCTAGGGACGGGGAGGGGCGGGGAAGACCAAGACCAGACATAGGCAAACTGCGGACAGCTGCATCTTCTTGCGTACAGGCCGCAGGGCCATCCAGCGTTTTGCGATATCCGGCAAAGCTTTTTTCTCAGGGGAAGAACGAGTTAAGTTTCCAGCGTGCTCGCGGTTAATCAGGTAACCATGATCAATAGTACCTTCCGACCAAAGAGAGCAGAGACGTCACGCAGACGTCGAAGTAACATCTCAATGGACTTCCCTTCGAGAAAAAGAGGACCTCGAAAAGACGCGTCAGTAAAAATCGTTTGGACTTCCCTATTCCGCCCAAGTGATTTCCATTATCCATGTCCACATGCACCCCCTTTCCCATACCTTGCACATTGTAAGTACCGCGTACCCCGTTCGGATTCCTTCCCTTCTGCGTTAGCACTCTATGGTAGACTCTCTCCGGATAGACAATGTGCCCTCACACCGCCTCACAGGGGGCAGTCTACTACAGAGTACTAACGAAGAAGGGAAGGAATCCGTCCTGGGAACGAGCTAATCAGAATGTGCAGATCGTATGAGAAACTGTACGGCCCCAGTTTACTCCTTCCTTTTGTTATGAGCGAGGTGACGTCACATTGCCTATCCAGAGAGTCTACTATCGAGTACTGATCGCAGAAAGAAAAGTATACTGGCCTAGCTCTCTATTTCTCATAGGGGAAGGCTCAGAGCGATGGGGCTACTGTGAGTGTGCGGGGCGCGTGGTCATTCCCTGCCTCTGGTACTGAAATAGGACATCCGGGAATGGGGGATGCTTACCAGCCGTTATAAGCTTCTAACGACGAGAGAAATGTCAGCATCAAATATCCCAAAAAGGAAAACATCGTTACTTTGGTAGAATTTTCTCGGCTTTTTTATTCTTAGATATTCGCTCATAGATAACTTTTGAAAAAATAATATAAATTATGGTGGTTTGGGGGAAATTTTCTACCTGTTTCGTGAGGGTGATAGCGGGTCTCTGCCAAGACGGCCACCGCTCTGCACCGCACACGACGGAGTTGACAGGTTTCAGCGGAAAGAAGCACACGCACCGGCAGCGTGTGCGACGGAAGCGAAACCGGACAGGAAGGTCAGACGACAAGCGAGCGGGACAGCCTGACTGAGGAGGACTAAAGAGGACTAAAGAGGGAGAAGCACGGCAAGACAAAGTCCGCGAAACAAGTAACGGACGTCGAAACCATTCATTCAAAATCTCAAGAACATTCTCCCCGTCTGGTATAGCGGGGTGGAGCACATGAATCGAACCCCAAGCCTAAACGAAGGGGCTCAAATTTCATACGTTTCAACATATGTATCACTGTCTCAGGAAAGAGTGGGACTCTTCTCACCATGACAGAAGGGCGCCCTTCTCTCATGTCAGTCAGGCGAGTCCAGAGCAAAGGCATATTTTCTGGTATTTAATCTGCGTACTACTGTGGACTCTCCTCCGCACCCGTCGGACATGCACTTCCACTTCAGGAGCAATCGCACTACGAGAGTGACACATTCAAAGGAAATCATGTCGTCGGCGAGGCTTTCATTGATAAACCGCAGGGATGTCAGGCGAGGGAGGGGGGGGGGGGGAAACCGGTTGGATCGGCGGCGCTACTTGGAGCCACTTGGAGAGGGCCAAGGGGCAGCGGTCGCGGGGTCAAACAGGAGAGATATGCTCATACCGGCGACCTGCATATTACTCCCTATCCTGCCCAACGCTCGTTCAGCCAGCGCAGCGGGAGGGAATACCCTCCTCGGGGAATGCCACCTCAGCCAAGGCTCTGCTCCAATCTCGAGAGACTTTTGAAATAAGAACCTCCAAATTGAGGACCCTTCAGCACGGGGTAGCGACGACGACTTCTCCGTTCAATTGAGGTGGCCCTAGCCTATGGCTTCCTCTCGTGGTCGTTCATTCAGTCGCTACCGGAGTGTTGCCGAGCCGTCCGGACGAGTGTGTTGACGACATGAAGTAGGGCGCCCTACTCTCAAGTTGACGAGTAGCGAGTACCGGGCAGCGCTGTAATGTCTTACAGCGGACGGGAGGGAAGGTGACTGGGTGTGGCTGGCTGCGCGGGGGCCGGGCCGGGCCGGGAGCGGGAGATGACATCATGACCGCCAAGTCGCGCCGTTTCAAGGCCGCGGGGCGCGGGGTGCAACTATACCCAGAGCACTGTCTTCTTAACTCCCCAAAGAAATGACCCATAAACTTTGTCAATAGATTAATTTGAAAAAAAACAACAACAAAAAAACAGTTGTGTTGCAAAAAGAAATAAACACCTGACATGCAAAAGAAAATCGTTTCCTTATCTGAGCTCAGAATTGATAGCCTGGCTTCCTATTCATACCTTACTAGAGAAAAGATGACTTAAATATCGAGTACTCTAACTACAAAATTGGGAGGCAATTTCAACAGGCTGTTCACTTACCAAGTACTCCGTAAACAGTTCTTACTGGGAGATCTAACTCGTCAAGCGCACTCTGCTTGAGAACAAGGTTCTGTAGAACAATATCACCTGAAAATGAATGAAAGCCCATCAGTCACATTGATTAAGTAGATGCTTAATAGTGTACACATTTTCTTGCGAACGTTAAAATTTTCATGTTTGGCCTCAAGAACTAAACCACCCCAGCAAAACAAATGCTGTACATTTCAAATTCAAGAAAAGGAGCAAACACATGCAACTGAACGGTAAAGGTGGTTGAATAGTAAGAAAAATTAGAGCAAAGCATTTTGGTAGCATCAACGACGTAACACTGACATCTTGGATGCAGTTACAACTCCATGTGATCAATAATGTTTAAAAGCAATAAAAGCATTGATCCCAAGACAAGGAACTTCAGTTCAACTTAACAAAAATCAAAATTTTATCCCAATAACATTAACATTTTTGTTGCATGCATGGGAAGCATATAAGGACCACTTACCTCCCCATATTCCAATCTGCAGCTGTGAACGATCCAAGTTCTCAACATACTCCCCAAGATACTTATTCAGCAAATCAGCAACAATAGACTCAAACACCATTTTCCCTCCTGTTACTAAATTTTCAAAATATCAAACTTGTCCTTCTTTCTAACCAACGTCCTGTCAAATGCTCCCTGAGCACGACCAACAGTTAGACGTATACTAAACACCATTTACTATGACATGCTGAGAAGACTTAACCTATCAACTTGACATGTAGTTCGTATTGGATCCCTTGATCCTCACATTCTGAAAGAACGCAATAAAGAAGCCAAGGCAGCTTAGCGTAACTGCAGCTATACAATAATGTTCTGCAGGTGACGGCATGCAGAACAGAACACCAAAAACATCTGCACTCTAATGAAAACAATGGCGGTTATGCGCGTTTTATTCACCAGATGGCACTGCTAACCACTTATGTTGTTTTTCAGTGCCTCCAAACTTCGGATAAACGTCTTCTCCTTTCAGCTAGAGATTTATAAATACACAGTTCCACAAATTATATTGAATTTTTCGTCTTAATTTTAACTTTAGAGTTTGATTTTTTATGGCTCTTTTTTTTAGTACGTTGTCGAACGCATTTACATGACTACATTTAAAAACTACGTAGTTTGCACGTTGGTATTGAAGCAGTAGTCACCTGACAAGTGCATATCAGCTGTGGTCAGCTGATGAAGACTCAATAAGTTTAATTTCTCCTGATATTTTGACAGAAAACCTCCAAGTAATCATGGCTCTACATTCAGCCGCTAAAGGGAAATTGCTCGCCGTCATTGGTGATGAGGTTAGTCTTATTGAAGCAAATATCATAAGAAAGCGACAAAAATTCACCCGTAGCAAGTGATTGGGTTATGTCAAAATTTTGATTTGGCTATAATGTTTCTCTTTGTCACTAAGCCAACAAGCAAAATCTGCTCTTGTAATGAGATGGATTTACTCTTTTTGATAAATAATTTTGTAACTGAATGACTTATTGGTAAAGTTTCCATTGTAGCGTCTTACACTGCATCTGGTGGCGTCTCTCTCTTCTTATGAAACTAACCCAAATAAGCACTCTGCACTCCTAAAGAACCATAGGGTTTGAATTTTGAACATTCGTGATTACATCATATGGCAGTGTCAACACTAGATATTAATAAAATGTATGTTTGTTTATTTCCCATAGATAGAGTCATGCAAAGACAGTACGTGGACACAACTTAAGTGTTTTTTTGTGTATTTTATTTGTTTTTTGTAATTTTTCAGGACACTTGTGTTGGCTTTCTTCTGGGAGGTGTTGGGGAAATCAACAAGAATCGTCAGCCCAACTTCATGGTAGTTGACAGAAGTGAGTCCTAAATGTATTGGCTGTTTCAAAATATTGCAATACATGATTGAATAGACGTAAGGCAAATGTTTATTCCTGTTTGCATGATCTGTTTTACAGATACGAGCATCAGTGAGATTGAAGAATGCTTCAAGCGCTTTGTGAAGAGAGATGATATTGATATCATTCTCATTAATCAAAATGTAAGTTCTGCTTCTTAATCACTTGTTTCATATGATTGTGGTGTAGATGTTGTTGTGAGGAATGTAAACAACTCCCCTTTGGTTTTTTTTCTCTCTTTTTAGGTTGCAGAAATGGTCAGGCACTGCATTGACAGCCACACTCAGCCCGTGCCTGCTGTACTGGAAATTCCATCTAAAGATCATCCATATGATGCAAGCAAAGATTCAATTCTGCGTAGAGCCAAGGTGAGCATTTATCAACAAAAGAAACTTATGTTTCATTTATTTTGCCTCATAATAAATGAATGTTCTCTTTCTAGGGTATGTTCAACCCAGAGGAGGTGTAAGAAATACAAATATACTGCCTACATTCCAGTTCTCCATAAGTCAAGATGTGTATCTGAGTAAACATTTCTTTTTTTTTCTTTGTGACATACTTAATATAGTTACAATTTTATTTGCAAGTCTTTGTCAGTATTACTACTTCATTCATTCATGAATTCACTACATTTTGCCACTTTGCACGCAGTTTGTTTGGCACAGGCTGTAGTCATATTGCTGAGGAGAAAAGATCTAAATTTAAATGTAAGTGCTTTTAGAATTTCATGTATCCTTCTCCGAAGGAGCAAAGAATTGAAATGTAATATATAATGAAGTAGTTTACCATGTATATAAATTTGTTGTCTTAAATTTACATCCAGTATGTCGAAATTCGAAAAAAAAAAAAAAAAAAAAAAAAAAAAAAGATTTGTTGTGAGTCAAACTGTTTTATTGTTTTCCATTTTGTTACTGGCCTCAGTTCTCTTACGAGATCATCGAGCTCTTTTTGCTTGAGGCAGAGGCACAATGTTGTAAAATTTTGTGTGAATATTAAAATACATTACTTAGTTGTCAAACCCTAGTTGAATGCAATCCAATCTTGTAGAGGGCAGTCTGAGAATGAAGCATCCATGTGTTTGGATCACTGTTAAAGTCGTTCTTCCACTGATCAAGTTTTCATTGTAATAAATGGAAATAATTCAGCATATAGTCAGATTTTATTTATAATGGCCTAAGCTCTGAAGGAAAAAATAATGCCAACCTGAATTCTGGTAAACAGCTTTAGCATTCCGTGTAGATATGACTCAAAAAGCATCGACACAGGATCACAGCTACTAATTTCACACATCAACTTAATCTAAAACTAACACACAAAATAGGACCCAGCTAACTGCAGAACACAATAACAAATTAGATGCGAAATTCAAAACAATAATTCACACATCATTTTTAAGTATACATTCAAATCAATACGACATAAGTCGGATTTCACTGAGTTACCTCTAAAGCTCTCATTCTTTTAATAAGAAATGTGTAAAAACAACAAAACCTTACCTCTTCAGACTTAAACATTGTTCAACCAATCCTTTTCAAAAATATAAAAGTTATAAAGTTTACATGGCAGAACATAGTCAGGACACATTCAGGAAGCTAATTTCCTGAAAAAAGCCTCAAAGAAGAACTTTACAATCACACACTGAGATATACAAAATCAATCTCAAAATAAATACTGATTAGCATACAAAATATCATTCTCTTCAAACATGAATCAATGGAGATGAAAAACAAAAACTTTCAACATCTCACAGTATATTCTTAGCTACTCAAGGATAGTATGTGTCCTGATGTAGTTCAGCATCCAGACCTTCCCACCTCGACAAATAAGGCATACTTTGTCCATGAATAAAACTAGTGATTTCAAGTCAAATGCAAGGTGAGAAAATACTAACAACCAAGAAGTCAAACAAAAAATTAGAAGGAACTTCTAGGACTAGATAATAAAAGAGATCAATAATATCAAAAAATCTTCTTGCATAATAAATAATACTTAGTGAATTCTTGTAGTGTGAACTCCATGCTGACACATAATAGGATGAGAAAGACTTTTAAAATCACAAGATATTGCAATGCTCCTTTAGTGCTATATTGAAGTCATCAAAGTTTCTCTCCAATTTTAATGTGCATTTTTCTCTCTTCGTATTCACAAAGATTATATTTTTTTAAACACATAGAACAGTTGTGCATGGCATTTGGCAACACCTTTCTACAAAAATAATGTTTGCCCTGTTAATGAAAATGGATGAGCTTGTAGGAGAGTGGTAACAAGCTTCAGTAAATCACCAAAATCAATGTCATTATCGAGACAATGAATAACCACAACTCCTTTCATCAGTTTTTGGTACTGACATGCCATTCTGCGTCCTGAAGATTGCAAATCATACACATTCATATTTTGTAACTCTTCAGCATTTGCTTGTTCCATGATGTGTATTATCAGGCCCTGCAAAAAAGAATTAATTATGCTTGTATCAAGAAATCACATTCATGCCATTACTTGTAATGAACCATGAGAGAAGGCCACCCTTCTCTCATGAATGAACATACTTGTCTTTCGAGGTCCAAGAGAGCAGCAAAGTTTAGCAAAGGACTTTCCATATCGATCTGACTGGCATGGAAAAATATTACATTATTGAATTGGTATCCAGATGACCGCTGCAAATCATCTTCACTGTTGGTCACAACTCGTTCTACTGTGTGCACATGCGAAACAAGGCTGTCAGCTAAAAGGCGCGCTGGTTCACTATCTTCCACAGCCATAACACATACTGAATTGTTTTGCTCTAGAAAAGAAGATTTTTTAAATGCATGATATACCTGGTTACAAAACTGAATAACCTGATATGAGCTATTTTCTTTACCTCTCAAACATTCTGTGGCCATGTGTAGGTCACGATGGATGGTTACCTTCCAGAGATCATTTGGAGATCCTTTAATAAGACGGGCGTGCACACCAGCATAAATAAGGGCAAGTTGCAGACACTCAGTACCACAGTCCAAGTCTTCCTCACTACACTGTGCATATGAGCAAAAGAGAGTAAAACTGAGAGGTATGAATAAAAAAAAATTCAAAATTGTACAGAAACAATTATTACCTTATTGTAAGCAGAGATCAGCACATTTGTTTGAAAGGCTTGAGGAGTTTCACTTGCCAAATGAGATTTTCTGTCAAGGGCAGTTTGAAGAGATCCGTTACTCTCTGCACAGAGAACGGTTGATACCAAAGGACAAACAGCACCCGCAGCTCCATTTTCATCAGCAGCTCTTATCAGCTGCTCAACCAAATCTTTTGGCACAATAGGACGTACAGCATCATGGACAACTACAACTCTCAATTGGCGCTCTGAAAAGAAATAGCATCACGGTTTGCATTCACAAAAATGTCTCATTCTTAGTACTTAAGGCAGGAAAAATTAGCCATACCTCGCTTTGTGAGAGCCTGCAGGCCAGCCCTGATGGAACGATGTCGAGTGCTTTCACCTTGCACAACCAGGACTTTATGACAGTTTGATTCTTGAAGAAGAGCCTCAACTTTTCCTGGTACATCAACTACTAAAGCGATACGTCGTACAAACGGCATATTTTCAAATGCTTCCAACGCATGAAGGAAGAGCGGTTTGTCCTGAAAAGAAATAAAAATTGGTGAATGAAGGAGTAAGCACAAAATAAATTTAGCTGAGGAAAAGAGGAAAATTGTACAAATGTTTCAGAATATAGACTGCACTACAACAAATTGTTGTGTGATTGCACTGTCGTAGAATTCAATTACGTGGGTGATTCTGCAACTGCCTGCTCAATGGCAAACATCATATGACAAGAGCAAGGTTGAAAGCATGATGGGGAAATCAATAGAAAATTCAATTATTCAAAGGATTAAAACCTAGCATCTTCTCTGTATGGTTATATGTACTTTTACATGAGTGACATAAGACTTACCAGTATTTTGTAGTACTGTTTTGGAGTGGAACCGCCAAGTCTTTCTCCAGATCCGGCAGCAGGGAGAATTACTCCAACATCGAAGTCAACCATGTCTTCAGCCTAAATTTCAAATGTCATTACAGACGATTCAAGCCGACAAGTGTTTGTTTTGCACTGTGCGCTGGAATCAGGAAAGCACCAAGATGTACTAACAGGCGGTATCGCCCGTACTCGAAGCAACTCGAAGTCAAATTTAGATGGACTCACAAAACTTCCTCTCCCTGCATATCAAGGTAATTTCAGTAGCCCGAATCAGATAAGATTTGTAGTCATAACTTTCGCTTAGTCTTCTGAATGTGATTTTGATTAATTTTGTCAACGGGGAAGGACAAGACGATGAAGCCATAGATGGCGCTTCAGTCGCCAACATCCGTCGTCTGCTGCGTCGTCCGTTCATGTAGTCTTGTGTCGTCTGCTTGTCAAGCCCGCGAACGGTTGCGACATTGCGGAGAACGAACAAAACGAAAGCGAGAACAAGCGAACGCCATCACTATTTCTCGCTGAATGAACGTAGTATGTGGTATTGAAAGGAGTAGAAGAGGAAAAGACTGTGAAATGACAACACTGGTAAGTAAAGCATGGGTAATTTAGTGCAACTTCGGTTTTTTGGAGCCACTGCTCTGACATTTGATGAGATTCAGCAGGCCTCCCTTCGCTGCTTTGCACGCACATCCTGCTTCTACGAAAAGCTAGATGCGCTCTCTTACGCAAAGGAGTAAGCAAACTGAAGAAGCACGAGCACATTGAGCAGAAGCGTATTATACACCTGGGAAGGGAAACAAGTTTTCCTTTAATAAATGCTGTTTTATTGGTGACTTTTTTTTTTTTTTTTTTTTTTTT
>CABIKL010002101.1:0-13385 GCA_902196195.1 Aptinothrips rufus
AAAAAAAAAAAAAAAAAAAAAAAAAAAAAAAAAAAAAAAAAAAAAAAAAAAAAAAAAAAAAAAAAAAAAAAAGAGATAGAAACAGGAGGGGTGGGGCTGCTGGTTGATAAAATTTAGGGTGTGGCACTTCCCCGAAGAGCCACAAGTATAAATTTAGAATTAGGCACCGAAAAATACAAAGAAATCGAAAAATATGTTAGGAACCTTAGATGCAAAAGACCTAAAGATAATGGTTACTCAAAAAGTCTACCTATCCCTGGGGATTAGCTCTGAAGTTAAGAAGATGATATTTACATAAACACCAAGTATGTATAGTGTTAAAAGAATTAAGTAGTAGCACAATCTACTAAGATTAAAATACAACAAAAATAGCTGCTGCCAGCCAGAGTCAAGCTAGCAGTTTTACGGCTCCACAATCAGTTTTAGAGTCTCTTGATTCACAGCATTGCATGCTGGGCATTTCAGTTCAGGATGCCAATCACCCTTAAGGCCCACAACACATGCCTCACAGAAAGGGAAGTGCCTGCATGCCTTTTAAAAAAAGTAGTAGCATACCTACTAAGATTAAGGTAAATGCAAATATTAAAAAACCAGAGCTAATCCCTCATAACTAATCTGATTCAACCGCTGACGTTAAATAGTTGCTGCCAGCCAGATATAAGCTGGAAGCAGTTGGAAGAGAGGCACTTAGACGGCCTGGCCAATTTTTGAGCTTCGGTCTTCACACGGTTAACGCACGAAAAACAATATTTGCCATGCCCACATGGCTTCAAAATCACCCGCCCAACATAGAGCCGACAGGACGTGCACTCCTTCTTCTGAAGGAACGCGACTTCATCTGGACCATTGAAGAGCGGTGGGTATGCATCTACCTGGCTCTTCAAGTTACGTGCTGACCCTGCCTCAACACGACCTGCTGCCTCTGCTGCCTCAGCTGCTTGTCTCTCCGCAATCATTTGCTTGGATGGGCGGCCCGGAGTGGGATAGCCTGAAAACAATACGACGCGTTAATTGTTTAATAAATGGCAACAGCAAATATATACGTGAGGAGGTACCACAGCGTCTTCAAAGTATTACTTACGTTTGGTCGTCTTCTTCCCTGATCCCTTCGACTGCCTCCTGTCGCTGTTGCTACTGCTTGCAGCTGCTGCCGCTGCTGGAGCCTTGCCTGTTAAAAGAAAAAGCAGGCTTTAGGATGGCAATTACCAGGCCTGTCAATTGAGATAAGTGTGAGCAATACATAAATTGAGAAAGTTCAAACTAACTTACGTTTGCGAGGTGGCTGGAAGACGTCGTCATCGTCAGGGGCATCAACGTCGTCATCCTCCTCCTCCTCCTCCTCCTCCTCGTCTTCTTGTCCCTCGAATTGCTCCGCAGCCCATGGGATTGCTGCACGACTTGTAGATGGAGCTGTAAAGCATTGGTGATACAGTCACATTCAGGAAAACACATACCAGGACAAAAATAGTTTACAAATGCAAAGAAGATCCCCATCCCACTGCCTCCAAAATCAGAGCGAAATAATAAAAGAGCACAGTAAATTAAAATTACCTTGAACAGGAGCATAAGCAGAATAAGGGTGAAGAGGCGGCCACATGTTATACTGTGCAGATGGGCGTGGTCCCCATGCCGAAAAGTTGGGAGATGCAAAATTGAAGGGAGTCGGAACACGAGCACGTCCGCCAGTAGTCTGAACATGAAAAGAAAACAAATCCATGAAATAGGTCATAGAAACATGAGCTACATGAATGAGCGATCAAAGATCTACGAGGTTAGGCACCCATAGGGATATGCGGTGGCATTCACAGCCAAGCTGCCACATAACAGAATTAAAACTACTTCAGTTATTAAATTGTGACTAACGAGACCAAGGGGTTAAATCATAAAGACTAAAAGGGCGGCCAATGCGCTCGACTCTAAGCCCGTCGAAAACGTGCACTTCGCCCACTTCGCCAATTCACTTACCGAAGTAGCTGAACTCTTCTTTCTTTGGTCAACTACATTCTTTTTCGAACTCATCTTTAGAATGCAAGAAAGAAACACGGTCGAAACCTGCTATATAAAAGTCCTGCTGGCACGACTTCTCTCCGACTGGCGTGAGGCAGCGTCAGGTGAGGATGGGACGCAATGGACGCAATGAGAAGACAAAAACCGTCACAGGAAATCGCTCGTAAGTGCAACGGAATTGGACTTCCACTTCGTCAGGTTGACCAATACCCTCTAATATTGTGGTCAGATGTTGGTCATTTGACCTGACGAATGGATTGGACGCTTTATCACCCTATCGTTTCGTCGATAATATGCAGTATTCCAGTCAAACACCTTATACAGACTCGACTTCGAACATTGTAAAGAATGAAATCTATTTCCCATCCTACCTTTATAAAGTTGGACGTTGGTATACGTTGTCGCGGACACAACTTGGAATAGCGCGCATCAATTGTTTGCATTATTGTGCATTATCTTGTGAATGTTCTGTGAAGAAATTCTTTATTGTCCTCGTTTGTAAAATGGTGGTTTTCCGTTTCTTCATTAAACTGGATGACGGAGGATCCGTCGAAACGGATTTCGCCACTGAACTTGGTAGGGTGTTGAAATAACAAGGTATTGTTTACGTTGACTTTCCTGTTTGTTTGGCGGTACGTCTTTAAGGGATCCCCTCTAACCCTTCATTCTCTTTCCTTTCAGAATTGACGAAGTCTGCATGGAACGCTCACATAGTCAGCATTGCTAAACTGGTCCCAGTGGGTAGGAAAAACTCTTTTGGATCTCGGTTACAGCGGACGACGCAAGATAATTCACGGAATCTGTATGGTAAGTTTGAACAGAGTCAACATTGTATCATGAGTTGCTGCTGCTATTGTCGCGGCAAATTCCTTTTTCTAAGTGATCAGATGTATCTAACATTATTACTACTACAGCTTGTAACATGATATAACTGTGACTTTATCGTAACTTGTGTTACTTTTCTTGCTTTCCAGTGGCAGTGGGAACACCCTCTCCAGTACCGAATAATAATGAGCCAGAAGGACAATCCAAGGTAAGTCTCAGAATCCACTTAAGGTATTCGGTTCTCATCTGTCTGCCTGTTTTGAGAAATCAATAGTATTTTTGTTTCATCAGGTGGATGGTAAAGGCAGCAGTCCGAACTAGGATGAACTTGCACTGCACAATTTTGAATGAATGTAGGAATTTCTTATATCTTTGATTACTTTGATGGATGTGTTGTAAATAAACATACGAGCTGATGCTCTGCTGAATTTCAGAACCTGTGATTTTTTTCTGTGTCTCCATCTCCGCAATTTCAAATCATGAATGACTTCGCTCTGCGTACACACTCAATGTGCAACTTGATGAGCAACGTCCGCCAGTTTTGGAAGAAAGTTAACGCGAGGACTCTGGGAATGGAGTGATTCAGACAGACTGGTTAACATATATTTTTTTCTGTATTTCAAGGAATGTTTCAAGTCTTCCCTAAAGGATGAATCTGAGAGTTAATTGCTCCACTAAATTGGTTAACATCTTGTACTAAGTCTAAACTCAATCACTAAATCTGAAGAGAACTCTACAACCTAAATATTTAATCACTTCAACTGTCTGTCTTTAGCATAAGTTAAAAACAGAAGCTCATATCTCTTTCAAAGTTAACTTTTTAAGACTGACCATCTAATTTAAACCTCCTCACAGTTGATTAATTAGATATTGCAACAACAGACCATGCACTCATTGAAAACTATACTTCATCTTCTCCAGAGCTACAAAAATAGTGAGATTTATTATTAGGAGATGGCCTGCATAATGAGTACCTTACAAACATCTCAGGTAGTGGAAGTAAGAGTATTCCTTATAAGTTTGGTTCGGCTTGCTTTAGGGCTCTGAGTTGTGCCCGTGCTTGTCAACGTCACATAAATGAGACGCTATTGAATTGATGTCCCTCTTCATTGAAAATGTAGCGGACAGATCTACTCAAATTTCCTGCTGTCCCTAACCGTTTATCCTAACTTTACCTCACATTTCTGTCTTGAATCTTGAATTTTACTGACAGTTAACGCCTTTGACCCATCTTACAGCAAACAAAAATTCCATCCAAGATGACTGCGAGCGAAGCGAGCCAAAAGCAATGCCTTTTGAGAGTTTTCTTCATAATTCATTGACATGGAAAGTGGGAAAGCAGTGCCTAAAACTCCACATTAAATGTTGTAATTTGGCAATAATAATGACTTTTCTCTCACTTTTACATTTTTCTCAAAATCCCTATCTTTTCCAGATTTTTCCTGACAGCCGGGCAACCTGGCACTACAGTTTCTCTGTGACTTCTCTTCTCGTACCGCTCAGCACGCTCCTCTGCCCATGAGATCTGCGGGTCACTTCTAATGTTCCATGGAAAGATGGAGGGGACGGCTCCTTTCTTAAGTCTCCTGATGACCAACGGCATTCCTGGATAACATGACACAAACAGAATAAGGAAGATGGAATTAGAGATTGGAAGAACTGCTACCTGCTGTCCCAGACAGACAGGGCACCTCCTCGCCAAAGAGATCCTAACCTCTCACAATGTACCATCACAAAGCATGCTTAAATAACGCACAGTAGGCGTATTGAAGAGGAGCGAGGCAACATTTGAGTAATAATCCAATAAACGACCTTGAATACACGAACCTGTCGAGGCGCATTCCTTCGAAAAGTCGTATCGCATGAAGTGCGCCGAGCAGACGATGGTCGTTCTGCTCGGTTCAAAGGACTGTTCGCGACGAATCGCCTTCTGCCACTTTTCTTTAACGGCTGGATCTTTCGGAAATCGATGTCCTCTCGTCGAGGAACACTTGCTAACGCAGCAGACCGGCATCGTCACAGAGACTTAACAAATTTAACTTCAAGAATAAAATGACATGTTGACGGCACACAAAAACACACGACCGTTACAAAACGCCCTCCCCTCGGCCGCTGCTCCGGCCGGGCCCCCCTCCACGCGCGGCCAGAAATCTCGCGCATGCGCAATGAGCCTACTCACTCCCCACCACGTCTGCTCCACCCCCTCCGCAGGCAATTTCTGGCTTGCAGCTTAGCCAACAAGAAAAATTAAAGAATGTAAGTTAAGAAGAGGAAATAATGAAAAAGGAGTGAGAAAAAATTGTATGGTTACCGATGAAAGTATTGAGAAAATGAAATCATGATGCGATATGTGAAAATCTTTCTCAATAATAATGTTTACTTTTTTTTTCGGGAATGTAAGTTAGGTTGCTTGTTGCACACGACTGAACTGTGTTTGTTTACGTTTTCATTTCATGATGCCGTTCCCTCTCGCTTCGCGTTAATTAATAATATTGTTGCAGCATTATCAAAACTTTTTGCGTGTAAATTGTGGCGTATTGCTGAGTGGATTTTCTTGGTGTAATCTGGTGTCATCGGTGATTGAAAGTTTGACTAAAATCCTCGCAGTTTAACTTGCTTTGTGAACATAACCGTGTTTTAGCTGCTTACTTGCTATTTTAATCTTGTTTTATTCTGTCCTCTTACACCAGTCTCAAGTAGCAAGTCTGTGTGTCGATGTCGCGCATATTGAAGAAGTTGCGCCGTACGCCTAAGAAGAAACGACGATTGAAGCCGCTCAGCCGCTACGCCAAAAAAGGATTCAGAGGCCAGGCGCCTAATCGTCAAACACAGCTTCTGGTGTACAATGCCTGGCGGTACTTCAGGAGGGAAAGGCTGAATGGTGAACCGCTCTTTCCTGTTGAACAAGTTGGGTGAGTTCATACATTCCACATACTTATGTTCTGTTTGCTCGTGTACATAAAGATGCGGTGAATCCCTCTCCTCTGATGAATTACTTGGTTTTATTCATTCATTTACAGTCGGCGTGTCGGCGAATGTCTGGGTATAAGCCAGTTCATGGTTACAAAGTATAAGACAAAAGCTGTAGCAGGCGAGGTTCTTGTCACGCCAGTAAAAGACAGAACTCGGGTACGCCCAATAAGAAATGTCGACAAATTCACAAGGGATGCCATTAGATCTCTTATCCTTGAACTGAACACGAAAGGTAATGATCAATGGTTTTATAACATTTATCATGACGCAATCTTTATTCTACTTTTGGTTATGACATGAATTCAATTTCAGGAACACATTTCACAATTAAAAGTTTGCTCAAACGGATGAAGTACGTATCTCTATTGTAATTCAGTGTGTTGAAATTAAATGGGCACTGACCAATGTACTCATTTTAATTCTTCTTTCCAGGGACAGGGAGATAGAATTTGATGGCGGGGTGACAACTTTGAACCTTCTGCTGCATGAGATGGGCTTCTTTTTTGAAAGGAGGAATGCATCTGTGTATTTGAAGGAACAGAAGCATGTGGCTGAACTTCACTTCAAATTTCTGAAACTGTTCCATGCTTTGGAAATGGATGGCTCTCTCTCAAGGAAGTACCTAGACGAGACATGGATATTTTCATTTGGTAGTGGATTGTCGTACATATGGACTAATGGTGAATGGCGCTTCAGCCGAACCAAAAAGATGCCTGGTGGTTCAAGGTTTATAGTGGTACATGTTGGAGGTAAGGATGGCTTTGTGGAGGGAGCAGAGCTAGTGTACAATTCGAAGACAAAGCCCAAGCCTGGGGATGACTATCACGGGGACATGAACCGTGAGATCTTCACTAAATACACGCAAAATCAAGTGATCCCCAACCTGAAGGAGAAAAGTGTTGTGTTCATGGACAATGCTTCTTACCACAAGTGTCAGGTATCAATGCGCCATTGCTCCTTTGTGCTCTTAATTTTTATGCTACAGGAAGGACTTGCAAGGGTTTTTTTTTTTTTTTAATAGCAGATAATTTGAACATATCATGCTTCTAGCTTTTCACAGAATTCAGATGGATTAATAATCTGCTGTAGTTATGTGTTTTCAAGTCTCCACTTCGTGAGGGAACATTGTGTGAATCAAGTGAAGAAAGTGCCATACCTGGGTGTAGTAACTAACACTGACCTAACCTGTAGTTATTTTCCACAGTATCAACAACTAATAAGGAGGGATGAGTATTGATATTGCTTTAAATGTTTTTATTTCGTAGAGTAGAACCCTAATTGTGTGACTAACTATATGTCGTGTATTCTTCATCAACATACATGCTTGGGAATTTTATTTGCTACAATGCTGTAGTGCAAAGTTAGCACACTTTGGTCTCGTACCAGAGAAATCCAGGTTCAAATCCTGGCGGCATTATTATTTGACCTGAGCAGCATGCTGATATGTATTGTACTCGAGTGTGTCGTGCATGCCATTTATGTGTCATGTTGTGAGTTAATTTCATAATTCAATATTGATCTATTATTGACAATACATGTTAATTTTCTGTTAGGTTGAAGGGCACAAGAGACCCACAGCAAAGGCAGGCAAGACAGAGAAAGTGGAATGGCTTCATAGACACAGCAATATACTAGCGTCTGCAGATATGACCCACAAAGTTTTGGACAGGCTTGTCGAAAGTGTTGATTTCACTCCTGTTTATGAAATTGTCAAGCTTTACCAAGATCATGGCCATACTGTAGTGTGGACTCCTCCATACCATTGTGAGTACAACCCAATAGAGCTTGTGTGGGGCATAACAAAGCGATACTTTGACAGCCACATCGATGGCATCAAAACAAAGTTCCCGGAACTGAAGCCCGAGGATGCCATAAAAGCCTTGTGGAAAGAGGCACTCGGAACTGTTACTCCTGAGGTATGGCAGAATTGTGTCAGAAAAGTGGAAGACAAGATAAGGGAAGACTTCCAGAATCAGGTTGGAAACTGTGGCTTGGGTGCAGAGCCGAAGCCTATTATCATTCGCCTTGCTGACAGTGATGATGAGGAAGATGAAGATATTGATGACCCTGGAACACCCAAGAAACGTGAGGTATGTTTCTTTCATACATAATCAATGCAAAGTTTCATTTGCAGTTTGCCTAACCCACAGAGCGTGGTTGGTGTAACTCAAACAGAATTTCTTTCAGAATGATGATCTTGCTGTTCCTTTGAGTCCCTCTGTGACACCATCAAGACAGAAATGGTTGGTTTCGCCAAATGATGTGAAGCTTTCTCCTCATAAGAGTCCCAATATATCGCCTTCAAAACTCGGCTGGCTAGTGGTAGATCAGGATGCAGTAATTGGTGCTCCTTTACACTTACCGAGCCCTAAGAATTCACCTGTACCTATGAAATGGAATGTTTCTCCAAACCGCAAGAATGCTAAACGTGCCCTAAGGTTTGATATCACCAAAACTGTCACAAAGGTATGTGAGCATAGAGTACAACATTTCATACATTGTCAAATAATTTGGCCCGGATCAATATTACATCATATCTTTTATTTTTATTACAGGGAGCTGAAGATGATGTCACAACACTGTCATCAGAAGATGAAAATCAGCCAGTTGATGAAACCTTGATTGAGGGTTACGTTAGGGGTGTTAATTTCAAGGTATTATGCTGATAAATTGATTCTGTTGTGTCAGTTCTTTCATTTTTTCCTGACATTTTATGTGTGAATGCGCTGCGTGTATTGATATCTAGATGAATTTCTGTTGAATACCTTCTATTTTGTTCTATTTGCAGGATGTATTTGCACTTGACAAACACACTGTAGTTGCAGTCAGGTTCAAACTGACAATGAGAGTATCTGATCTTAGTGTATTGGATGGCTGTGGGTGGCTCAATGACAGGGTGCGTACAGGCTGGCATGAGTTAATATTACATTATAATTAGGACTCGTGCATTTTATTACGATTTCCACTTGTTCTAAAATTGGAAAACCTGTTCTGTTTTTAGGTAATTCTCTTTTACTTGAAACTGGTTGCTGAGCATGTGAAAAAGAAAAATAACACCAAAGTGCATGTGTTTGATACAAATTTTTATCCAAATATCATGGCTGGAAATTTCCAGAAAGTCGAGAAATGGACCAAAGATGTCAGAATGATTTATTTTCAATGTGTTTTGGTATACCTTAAATTCCTTTCCATATTTTTTTTACCAATTAACCCCTACTTAATTCTCAGGTTGACATATTTGAGTGCGATGTTGTGCTGGTTCCCGTGCATCTTGGCGTGCACTGGTGCCTTTGCGTTGTGGAACCCAAAGCATTTGAGATCACGTACTATGACTCTATGGCTGGAGAAAATAGTGCAGGCCTCGCAGTAAGTAGAGATATATCATCCCTGTAAATTTCGTAAGCAGCATAGTGTCCATGAGACGCGATCTATTTTCCTTTTCTTTCCTGTTTCCAGACCGTTCTGTCTTACCTTCAAAAGGAGCACTCCAAGAAACGTAAAGGCGTTCCCTTCCATGTAATGATGTGGCAGACACGTCATGTGAAAGACATAGGGACTCAGCCAAATTCGTATGACTGTGGTGTGTTTCTGTGCCAGTATGCCAGGATGGTGAGCGAAGGTTTCCCAATCACATCCAACATTGATTGGCTTTCTAACATGAGGCAGCAGATTTTGAGGGCAGTGACTGAGTGTGCCTTGCAAGACCTTTCAGAAAGAGTTAGTGAATTTCAATACATTAGTAGATTATTGTTATGAGTCGTCAATTAAACTCTCTTATATCGAATATTATTTTGTAGCAGATTGTAAATGACTGCCATACCCCTGAATCTGAGCTATTCCCAGCCTCGCAAGTTATTCTTGGATGGCGAAGTCGGCTTGGTGTTGGCTCAGGCATTGAAAATCATTCTCAAATATGCTTTGCTGCAGCAGTCCTGCAGGTAACCCTCTCTACTTACTGCTTCAAAAATTTACCACATCATTTTACTGCTTGTAAGAGTTTTGACTCGTCGTGGAGTGTACATTTTCTCTACCCATGCTCTTGCAGCTCTTATTCCATTGCCCACCATTTGGGGAATGGCTGTTGCAAGACACTCAGCACAGGGACGAATGCAAGAAGAATACAGTTAGCGAGGATGGCGATTCTGATGTGCCATGCATCTTGGGCAACCTTCTGATAGAGAGTCAAAAGTGCAAGGTGCTAGACCCATCACCTTTGGTGCTAAACATTAAAGGTCTGTATCGCAAGTGACTCTATTTCGTTGCATCTCCACTTTCCTATTCCTGTTACGTTTTTTTAATGTAATGAATTTCTGTGTGACAGGTTTTTGGAAAGAGTACGAGTATGGTGCGCAACAGGACGCTCACGAGTTCCTCCGGAAGTTGATGGAGGTGCTGCAAGTTCAATATCAAAAGAGAAAACCACACCCCTCTAAGTAAGTAAAAACTAGTGAATGTTTTCTCTATTTCATGTGATTCTAACTTTGTAACTTATTTGTAGGCTGAGCCAGCGCATAAGCGAGACCACTCCTATTCATGCCATTTTTGGTGGCTACGTTAGATCAGGTGGTGAGTCTTTAGAATTACATTCTGATTCCCATCATAGCATGAATTTGGATCATGAATGCAGCTGCAAAGAAATTACCCTCTTCATTTATGTTTCAGTGTCCTGCTCACTATGCAAATACGAGTCAGTAACTTATCAGCACATACAAGAGTTCAACCTGGACATTAACAATGCTGCGTCTGTACCGATTGCCTTCAGCAATGAGTTTCAGACACAAACTATTGAATCGTATAAATGCATTAAATGCCACAAGTATGTTAAAGCGTCCAAGTCAATGCTGCTGGAAAAGGTGCCAAAAGTTGTCACCATTCAACTAAGAAGGTATAGCTATGTAAATATACTCAGAATTTATTGTTGTATTTTCTATTGGTACATGGATATTGATGCTACAATTTCTCTTGCAGATTTATGCACAATGGAGGAAAAATCAATAAATTTGTGAGGTTCAACCCAATTCTGGACCTTGAAAAGTATGTAAACCCAAGTGCTAAGTCAGACAATATGATATACAAGTTCAAGTTATTAGGCGTTGTGAGTCACATTAACAGTTTTGCATCATCTGGACACTATACTGCCACAGTGCAGTGCTCAGATTTGAAATTTTATGAATTTGATGATGAAAAGGTGAAGCCAGTAAATTTAAGGAAGTGCCTTGACCAGCAGGCTTACATTCTGGTGTATGTGCAGATGATGAAGTAAGGAGAAGAGGATTAATGACTGTTTGTGTATTACAAAGTGACATAGCTTGCACTTCAAATACTGTTGTGACATCATCTGCATGCTTTCTAATGTTTTAGTTATTCTTAAATTTGAACCAGCCATTTCATGAATATGCTGAACTTTGTGCCATTGCCTAGAAATAAGATGAATGTCTGCTTAATGCAGTCTTCAGTAGGAAAGGTTTACACGTACCTTTGAAATAATTATCCTGACAAGGAATGAGTTTCAATTGAAGTATGAGATAGTAAATAAAATGTATATAAACCTCTCATATTAGAGGATTACTGATTTCTTTCATTAGTTTAGAAAACATTAACAAACGTTATATATTTGTATTTTTTACATTATTGACTTTGTGGGGAAAGCTCGAATCAGGTCTCTTCACTGCATGTGAAGATTCAACTTTTTAGAACTGACCACTGTAATTTTAAAGTCGTCCCACATTTCATTATTTTATTAATTATTTTTAAAAAAGACTGTGTTATTTTAATACTTATTTCTAAGAAATGACTGTGTTGAATTGTGCTTCTTGCATAAAATTGTATAAAATCAGTCCTTATTAGATATGCCTTCTTTCTGGAAGTTTTCCTGTTCAAATTAAAACACATAACAAATTTATTAATACAATTTTTTATTTCAATCAACATTGAGGGACCTGCTTGAAAGACATACAAAGGTACGCGTTATGAATTCAATAGGTTTCTATGAAATAAGAACCTTGCTTGCAACATTTTCTATCATATCAGGACACAAGAGAATTAATAGAATACAAACAATAATTCACTTGCTATTTCTGTATGAGTGCAGAGAGCTAAGATGTAATAATGCCATTGATAGTGATACAAGTCTCACATTGCTTGATTTAAGATTCAAAATCTGTATTACTTCAATTTAAGGAGACTCTTTTCCATTCTTAGTTTCTGAAGCGGGCACAGGCTGAAAAAGAGGAACTCTTCATCAATCTAATTTCACCATAACAACAATTTCATATGACAGCCACCATACTTAAGAAGTAAGTACACTTACCTTGTCTTCCAATGGTGGTCCTTTTATCTCAAGAGATTCAGGTTCTGGAAAAAAAATGTCATTCATTACAGGCTTGAATGAATAATTAGTTAAAAGCTGAATATATGTATTGAGTTCTTTCTCAGTGGATGAAGTACGATTAGTCACAGGCTCAAAATTTGACCCTACTCTCCAAAACTACATATGTTACTGTTGCAAGACCACATTCAACAGACAATGTAGTAATTTCTAGGGAGCAATGACTCATCTTACATATTGCGAATGCACAATGTAATGATCTGCAAGCTTCATTACTATACGCCACAAGTACTCCAAAATATCAATGATAGCAACAAACACACATACACATATCAAGGAAACTTCACTTTCCCAAGTGGAAATAACTCATTCAAGGTACTGCTATATTTCACTGAATGAAGCATGCAGTAGGCTACTTACCATCATCCTCCTCCGAAGGGAAATCTAAGTCGTCCATTACGTAATCAGAGAAATATGGGTGAATCTTTGGCTTAGGTCGTGGAGGCATCTTCTCGACCAACACCACACGTTGGTCCTTTCTCAGTACTGTCATGCCTGCAAAGAGGGAACCAGACATGTATTCACTCCAGGTGATGAGAGTTTCAGAAACCTTGTGAGATATGGTGTATTAAATAGTATACTCACAGTAAAACTTCGCCTCCCTTGTTGCCTCGCAAGGGAAGGTCATTTCCTGCATTGTGCCGTCGGTTAAAGTAACTTTCATTGGATATTCCATTCTTGATTTTTATTAGTATTTATACTTATTAATATAAACTGTAACAAAGACAGAGACCAGACAGAGAGCAATGTGCAATGGCTTCACCCGGGGCGCGAAAGTTTTCGCGATGCCGCTTGTCTTTTGTCGTCGACGACGGCAGCCGGCAGCGCTCCAGCTTCCATAACTTGCCACCCGCCGAGCGGAGGAGCGGGAGAAGGAGTAGGTTCATTGCGCATGCGCGAGATTTCTGGCCGCGCGTGGAGGGGGGCCCGGCCGGAGCAGCGGCCGAGGGGAGGGCGTTTTGTAGTTTTGTAACGGTCGCGAGAATCGAGAACTTAAGGCCCGTCTACACGGCAAGGCGTAAGACCGGCGTAAGGGTGCAGGCGCTGGCGCAACGACTCTGTTTCCGGCGCAGCGGCGCGGCGCATGGGCGCATTGGAAATAAACAAATTTTATTTCCAAAGGCGCGTCTACACGCCTGCGCCTGCTCCTACGTCCGCGCCCTTACGCCGCCTTGCCGTGTAGACGCGCCTT
>CABIKL010002102.1:0-13384 GCA_902196195.1 Aptinothrips rufus
GACTTCCAGACTTCTTGGACTTCCATTGGACTTCCTATAGCGTCGCCTTAAATGTAGGCAATAAGCTGTACATAACCCCTGAAAATAGGCAAAAGCCTGTACATTTGGCCTCTTGGATCCGTGGACTTCCAATGGACTACCATGGACTATCAGAAATTTGTACACCAGACTCCCTGAGTGATCTGCCCCTCGGATCCTTCAGTGAGATAAAGGAAAGAAGATTCATGTTGCTGTCTCGAACGGTACCTCCACGACATAATTTCAAACGTATTGTATCCACGATGCATACTTTTTGAACAGCAAGTTTTCAAAGGTGGGAAAACAGCTACGTCAAGATTTAGTACACTTGTCCCGATGCATGGCATCTGACTGTAACACCCTTATTGCGCAGGATGTAGCATTATGACGAACTAACAGTAAGGAGCATCAAATAACACTTTCAAGTGATATCAGCGACGAAACATTTACTTACATGGTGGTAGTATAATTTTCAAGTAAAAGAAAGGAGGCAGCGTCAATCTTCATTCGCTTTTCAACATGACTGCTCGGGTCCCCCGTTCTGCTTCCTCGCGTCGCCGCTACGCTACGCGCTTAGAACACGTGCAGTGCGCGCGGGTAATTTGAGATGGTGTCCGTGTGCTCGATTGCAAGAGCCACCGTTCGAGATACCAACTTCGGATATTTGAACACGAAAATGAAGAGCCGTATCGTCTTAGAAACACATTCCCCAACTTTTTGCTCGCCCATCTGTCACATTCATTTCGATGTAACTAGCTCGTGCGAATGGAGGTAGGTGCCTGTAGGTTCGTTTGGGTATTGCTGGGACGACTGAAATTCGAAATTACTGTACTACCAAGCCAATCAGAGTTCTTACAGTATGTGGTCTTACGCCTCTGTCATTTGAGGAACATCCGCACCCCGCACCACGTACGTGCGTGAGAAATTAGTAACACTTCCCCACGTTTCATGCCCAGGTACACTATATTTAGACACGCAGTATCTTTTTTTTCTCTTTTCGATTTTCGAGCATGGACAAGGGTTCTAAAAAAGCGTGAAAAATAAAATTTGAAAAAAAAAAAACATGAAAGAAAACCGTTTTTTTCCGAAAAAAGAAACAGAAAAATATTTTTTCCACTTTGAAATGCGTTTGGACTGTTACTATGAATAAAAGTTAATACTGACGCCTCTAACAGTACTTTTATTTACATATATGGTTGAAAGGTTTTCACTTCGATTTTGACAATATCTTATCATCAGAGCCGAACATCAGTGACAGGAAATTTACATAAAACCTGAGGTACAAATAAGATGCTGGACAAAATAAGTTACGAACACTGTTGGGAAGAAAAATTAAGAACATTTCCTCAAAATAACCCTGTTATTGACCAAAAAGATATTTTTCCGTATTTTTCGGGAAAAATTGCAAAAATAAGAAACAAAAAAACCGTTTTTTTTTCGATATTTTTTCACCGTTTTTTTTTCGGCTTTTAGAACCCTAACTCCAATTTTAGTCCTTTTAATCGTCATTTCAACTGTCACCATCCTCTTCATCAACCCGGAGCAAAAGTCAGTGACGGGTTGTCCTAACTCAGAGGACGGTACTTTGAACATGGATAAGATGAGTCAAGGTTCAAGGTTCGAATCCGGTGGCATTTATTTTCACTCCGGATAATTTTATAGCCCCTCCCTCTCACTAGCTCTATCCCACCGACTTGGGACTCGCTTGTTGGCACCCGATACCAACGCGGTAAACAGCGAAACATGAGCGCGGTGCTTGAGGTACTCGCGGGCCGGGTTAGTTGGTACCGAAGCGGTATAGGTAGGTACCTGGGCGAGACAGGCACCAGACTAGCGAGGTATACCAGAGTACACAGCTACGCGCGGACACACGTTAGACTCCTGCCAAACTCAAGCAGACGTTAATGACACCCAAAGGACTTCTCATCACGTCATTCCGATGTCTTTCTTACTTCAAGGGAAGTCCATCGGACTTCATTCCGACCCAATTTTGAAAACTCTGTTCTGCTAGAGATTATTGAGCTAAACTGTTTGTTAAAATAGGCTGAGTAAAATACCTATTTAGCCGCAACGCAAAGTGTTTCATGTTTGGATCTCGTACCCGGTGCGACGCGGACTGTACAGGACAAACTGTCGATACCTAGTTAAGTCGGTTTAAAAACTTTATACACAGTACTGTACCGAGGTGGACCGACTGATCCAGTCATCAATATTTACAATGTATGCAGATGGCCAGCGAAACCATCACATGCCGCCTAGAACTAAACATCATAGCGATAGTCGTAAATATTTTTTTTCATAACTTTTTTGTCGCGAGTACCAAGGTAAGGTAGCTGCTTGGCCACACACATATCACAGCCATGGAAACAGGAAATCGGCAATTCCTCGGAAATCTCATAACCGCGAACATGGTACAGACCCATACGCCGGATCCCGACACGCTAAACCTAGCGAGACACAAATATACCAAGCGATAAAAGAAATAAAAATAGTGGTTTGAACGTAAACCATTACCCCTCTTCCTCCTTCTCCTCCCCTCTCCGTCCTCTAATAGACTGCTGGTCCAATAGAAGGAAGAAAAAAAAATTGAAGAAAAAAAAAAGAGGCAAGGATGCGGAGTAGTTTGAAGGCCCGACTCGCCGAGCCTCCTGCCGCCGGCCCCCCTGCCCCACTCGGGCCGCGACGCAGTGACGCAAAACACCACATCACTCCAGTCCACTCCACTCCCCTCCACTCCACTCCACTCCAGTCCACACCACACCACTCCACTGCACTCCAGTCCAGTCCAGTCCACTCCACTGCACCCCACTCCACTGCACCCCACTCCACTCCACTCCACCCCACTCCACTCCACTCCAGTCCACACCACACCACTCCACTGCACCCCACTCCACTCCACTCCACCCCACCGCACCACACTCCACTTTACTCCACTCCACTCCCTTCCTCCACTCCACTCAACTCCCCTCCCCTCCCGTCCCCTCCACTCCACCGCACCCCACTCCACTCCCCGCCGGCACTTGGACATAACGCTCTCTGGGCAAATTAGTTCCGTAGTTGTAGCATAGTGGCTCTCGCGGCACCTGAAGACGTCTCGAAATTCACGAACTAAGATCCATGGAATGGAACTGATCAACGCCAACACCTTTTGGGTCGATTCAAGACTCGATACGAGAGGATTGAAGGAACGGATTGGTCCGGTCAATGTTAGACATGAGGGGGTCATCACTGATACATGTAATGATGTCTACACATTTTGAGTAAGTTTCAGAAACTTGGAATCTGAGCGGAATAGTCTTTGATTTTCTATATGAGTACACATTCTAGAATTTCCGTTCTTGATTGTAGAATGTACCCGAAGAGTAGGCAATTTCACGTACTTTCAGGACCGGACCCCTTACCAACTGACCTCCTAGCCGTCCTAGCCCGTCCCTGAAAGCATGCTGGAGAGGGCGATACACCTCCAAGCAACTCCCACTCCAGTACACAGTACACAGAAAAATGAAAACCTAGAATCTGGCGCAACCAAACCGAGAAACCAAGAGTAAAAAATATTTTCAAAACATTTTGAGACCTCTTCCAAAATCAACAGGGAGCTCCGAAACGCGTGTTAGACCAAATGCCAAATCACCTTTTAAAAAAATATTCTTAAATTACTTTTTAACCCTGATATTCGGGGTGGGTTGCGCCGAATTCTGGGTTTTGGTTTTTCTCTGAGAGTTGCCTGGACGCAGAACCTACAATTCTCGTCGCGATGTTTTGGTTGAGGTGCATTCAGAGCCCGCCCGCCACCGGCCAAGCGCACACTACTCACGTCTTGAGGTTCCTCGGTCTCGTACAGGTAGCAGAACAGCAGGTTGGGCTCCATGGGGTCCCTCATGAGGTACAGGAAGGTGCAGTGGCTGCCGAACATGGGCGAGTACTTCTTGACCTGGGTCAGCGAGTGCTTGAAGAGGGGCTCCCTATTGGCCGTGGACAGACGTGTCGGGTCGCTGTCCCCGGCCGCGTACCCCTTGATGAAGCCATCGGCGATGGAGAGATGCATCTGTAACGTGACGACTTCGTGAAGTCTGGTGAAGGGGGCGCGGAGCAACCCTCTGAGTAAAGCTTAACTCCAGCCTCCACTTCGTCCCTCTTCGCATTCGCACGTGTAAGACTAATACCACGTGATAGATTCTAGGCCACTTTTTGACCCCCCCCCCCCCCCCCAAGTGGTACTGTTATGCACCTCCCCATGAGATAGGCCATGGTATTTGGTCAAAGCCCTCCCCCTCCCTGAAGTGGTCAAGTGGTTTCGGTACAACCCCTAAGCATGAGACTATTTAAAGTAGAAATGAGGGCTATTTCAATTGCCACAAGTTTAGTCTCATGCCTTAAGCGCTGCTATGCTGTCCGCTTTGCCACTTATTGGCACTGTTATACTGAGGCAGTGACAGGACAAAATACGCAAACAATGCACCCCTGACCGTGAAAATTTTAATTTGCGTGCATGGGTATAAAAATTCTACCAGCCAGTCAAACCCCTAATTCTTGGACAGGTGACAGATGATCCTGCTCAATAGCAAATACTATGTCGATGATACATATAAGTCCCATTGTATGTTGGAAAAGCATTCCATTCCCTCATTCATTTATGATTGAAAATCAAAGTAAATTATCTTTTACAACTTTAGTGTACAATCCTTGGAGCACCAAATTAATATTTGAATATATTTTTAATACCAAGAATACTTACTTTTTCACGCATTCCTCTCAGCTTGATCTCCGCTATAACCCAAGGCATCATGGGAGAAGAGAAACGCCGGTCCATGACTGCGAAACCGAGGTAATCCACAAGGACACCCATCTTGGCAATGAGTTTGATGAGACTTTGATTCACTGACACTCACACAAACTTTAGGGCACAATTCATCACCAAGCACTTATTTTGATGAATCACTCTGAACACTCTGCACCAATTTGTTCACATTCTGTTCTAGGTTGCACTCTTTCCGACAGCAAGTCTTCTCGTTACGCTCTCCAGAATAGCTTGCACTGACACTTCAGAAGGTATCGCAGACACTGCATTATTCTGCACATTCACATTTTTTTTATTTCACAGGACCGGATGGTGTCAGAACATGTCATTGTGTGCTTGAGCCATTGCATTCCAAAGCACTGACAATTCATCAAGCCACAGCAATAAAAGTTTCAAGAAAACCTTCTGAGGAGGTTTATTTTTGTCACTTTTCTGCCGTTTGTCGGTTCGGCCTTTCAGAACATAAAATACATTCACATCATGGGAGCTTGACAGCGGCAGACACCAGTGTTTACACTAGTTCAGTACGGCGAACTGTCACTTTTCCGAAGTAAACAGAACTTGTAAGCGGGGCCGTTTCATTCGATTGTACAGGTGCAAGGCCAGCGCGCGACTAACCACCGCAGTGGGAAGTAACGCCGTACCCGTCCCGTACCCCGTACCGGTGTCCGGTCCGGTACCCAACCTCGCACCTCGCTGGAGAGGTGGGAGAAGAGACGAGGGGCCTAAGCGTAACCGCAGCCCGGGCCAGGCTGCATGCAGCCGCACGCTTACTAAGAGCCACTACATGCACAGCAAAGTGTATCCAGCATACAGGGGCACAACATAACAATCGGGTCTGAAGGTGGTTTGTCAGTTTGAAATTTGTACACAGCCGTAAACAATCAACAAATGTCATCATAGCCTTTGAAGAAACACAGGTGTTCGTGTTTATGTTTCGCAGTTTCTAGCGTTGGCCAACTGCAGCATAATGATAACCCTACATTTGTCCAGGATTAATCGCCACATAGATGATAAAACATGATACATAAAACGCTCTTGTTCACTGATATTGAACTAATTTCATATCTACTTCAATTAAATTCAACCAATTATCCCAAACAAACTCGACATTGTAGTCGCTGTTCTATGAGAAATTAAATGACGAGAATGGCGGTTCTCTTGAACGCAGGAATACAACCGGACTGGATGATCCTAAAAGTTGTTCTTTGAAACGAAATCGTTCGCTTTTGGCACTGCAGTGATAGTCGACAATGTATTTCCTGTGTTTTATTTCAGCATTTCACGTTCAGGTGTGGTGTTTGGACGTAAAATTAGGCAACAGTTTTAATTTCCGGAGAAAAAAATAATCCTGTGTGGAATAAGGATGAGTCCACGCTCTTACTGTAAAGACTGTAAAGCATCCTGATGTTGGAAGGCTGACAATTTCCAGGCTATCTTCTCTAACTAAGCGCAACAAGACAGACGAAATTTTTTTAAAAACCATCCGACTTTGCTTGAACTCATTTCTGCTTGCCATTGAAGTGTAGGGTCTTTCGTGCACTTTCAGCCTCAAATTTCAGCAATTTAAAAAGTCTTGGTGATGTCATTTATGAATAAATTAGATACGCAAACTTGATAATACGTATTTGTCTATTTTCCTTTTAATTAACTAAGGACTACAACTACAAGATGTTATTAATTTTTATGAAAATAAGAAATAAAGAAGAGAAATGCCATTCGAAACAATATCGCAACGACGTCGAGTTCGCACTTTCGACATCGTTTCAATATTGTTTCGGATGGCATTTCTCACTGGGAGGCTTTCAGGATGTGATTTCTTTATAGGGTAAAAATAAGAGAAGAAAGACATGTCAGACACAAAATATGCACTTTTATTAGGATTACAGCATATCGATTGAGATCACACTATGCTTATGTCACATCAGCTGTACAAATGGACTCACAAAATTAAAATTGCTTTAATGACCGTCAGTGATGCATTCTGAGATTTGGGAAACCATAGCCAGCAGTCACATACATTACAGATATCAAACAAGAAGGGAACAAAAAGGTAAGAGGAGAATGTAAGATTGTAAGATGATTTAAAGCTTCAGAAAAATGATTGATCAGGAAATATTGCCAGAGGTTTGCAACAAACTACAACTGCACCAACTAAGGTGCAAAGAGGTCGCCTACTAATTTCCAGAGTTTACACGCAAATGCTCTCCTGACGAGAGGAAAATGTAATTGATTGACAGCAGCAAGCTTGCTATGTGGGAGTTTATTCCATTCGAATTTTAACAGTAGATAATAAAGCAATAAGCTGCACAAAATCCTCTTACCAGAAATTATCAGTTGGAAACACAGTTCTTTAAAACTGAGAAAAATGACAGGACAAGAAATAAATTTGAAGACATGCTACATATAAACTTCAATGAAATTCTGTGAATCTATAGGAGGGAATACAAGAACATTTAATGGTAACTTAGAGTTTCCATTTGTTAAAAACATTTTCTAATATAATGATTGATCTTGGCAATGGGACTATGGGTATTTCCCATCTTTATTAATTTGATCAAGGTTACAATGGTTCATGACATTCTAGGCAAGACTCTCGAGACATTTGCTGAACATGGAACATTATATTTTAAAATACTACTGTTAATATCGAATTCAATGCATCATGTACTACAAGCCAAAAGTAAACTTTTAAATGCATTGAAAGGGATGGTATCGCGAACAGTTAAGGTAAAGAAATAGATCTAAAATAAGTTCAGAATGCCTTTTTGATCTCATACGGTCAGTTTCAGAATACTTCCATCCATGGGACATTATCATTGCTTTACACAGTAGAAGCTCTTGATTTTCTTATGGCTTGATGACAACAAAATTGAACCAACTCTCAGAATTTGGCAAACCGAGCCGATGAAGGCTTCCAATGAATTCAATCCTAGCAGATTCACAATTCAACCGCATTGCTATTAAACAGTGATATTTCAAAATGAAAACAAGTTCTCTCCCTACTAGAAAATGTTGCTAGGAGTACAGCAAACAGCAAACTTTCATCATTAATAGTAGTAATACGTAATAATTGCATTGCGATTTAATTTAATAAAATACATTACTCTAGAACTTGAACAAGTCAATAAATAACTAAAAATAAACAACTAAATAAAATTTTGAGTAATACCCGCAAGGCAGCAATAACTCTGCATGAAAGAGTGGGTTAAAATTGCCTTTGGAGAACGTGATGATAAAAGCACTTCAGGCAGAAAAGGCTCCTCTTCCTTTTGTACTTTAGTTCGTCTAAAGCGGCAACAGAATCGGTTTGTTTTCTTAAAAAATAGAAAAATTACAGCAATTATATGGCAACATTGGTAGAGTCCAGTCTTTTTTGGGCAATGTAACATTCCCCAGTTACAGTTCTACAATAGTACAAGTATTAACTAAATTGAACATTCTAGAAATAAAATCTCAAAATGCCTATGTTGTCTCATAATGAACAAATCAATAACAGGCCATTTGATCAACAACTATACAACTAAAATTGAAACTATCTAAAAAATACACTGTTTTGAATATTTACCACAATTAAGCTAGCATGAGATAAGAAGATCATCAGAGAGCACAGTGCATACAACAGTCAGTCAGAATCTGAAAACCCAGAGTATTACAACTCTACAACAAAAAAGTCATGAGTATCAAACGCAGGTTACCAAATACACCCCTCAGCTCATGGTGAAATTACCTCTCCCCAACTTTCAATCGAGAGAGTGAGATAGAAATTTGTATCATCAATAGAATTTCATCAATATGAAGTAAAATACGATGGTCGGAAAGAAAGATAAGGTACATAATAGGAAAGCAAATTGCTACTCTTGTGCTCTTCTATGGTTCTCGAATCCCTAGAAGGTTTTCACTGTAGGCTGAAAGTACTGAAAACTATAGATGCAACATGATACAAGTGAGAGCAATTTACCTCTTAATCACAGATTCGATCCACACTCATACAGGGAAGAGATTTTTTCCAAAGTGCATGCTGTTATTGCACATGACATAAAAGCAATCCTTGCAAGAAATTAAAAGTTTGTTTCAATTCCAAGAACAATTTTTTTTTCAAATCGCTTGTTCTTGTGGAAAATTTCTACACTTAAGCTATAAACACATTTAGATCTTACTATAAATAGGCCTTATCAAAACATCATTCTATACACTATTACCACAGTACTACACATGTATACAAGTCAGTGCCACTTCAAATCAAGTGTGAAAAGTGCGTAATAGAGAGCTAAAAAACGGATTTCCACACCTAATCAACTATTTGCTTTGGCACATTATATGCCAAAACTAAGAAATAAACATGTTCCCCATTGACACATAGTTTAAATCATTGTTCAGTCACATTCCATCATAAAGTTTAAAAATCCATTCCTATCATGAGAGCAGTTAACATTCTGTTGTGCTCAAGTGGGTAAGACCATTGACTGGCATTTTATGAATCAGCATGGTGTTAAAAATATAATATTTAAGATTATCTTTCCAGCATTATTTGTGCAACAAATATAAAGATACAATTTCATTAAAACCAAAACAGTTCATGCAGGCTGTTTCCTTAAAATTTATTTTTACAAATACAGCAATGGAAGTTACCTATCAATTTTCAATAACACAAAATTTAAAAAGTAATCCTATCCAACTTCAATAAGTTATAAATAAATTCACAGGGCATAACAGGAGCACATATAAGTATATTCTTTGGTTATCAAACCTATAATATTCTTTTGATGTGCTGATCACTCAAATCGACTAGTAAAATTCCAAAAATTCTGTGATGTGCAGCATCTCACTAGGATGTCATACGTATGAATGTACATAGTACAAATTCTCAAACCAAATTTCAATAGCAAGACAAACTCATGTCCATCCACATCTTCATAACATTCAACTACACAATTAAGGCGTGAAAAAATAACACTTTATTCCTCGCCATCATAGATAGAGCTTGGACTCTATTCCTTAATAATTGTTTTCTTCCAGTATGAACAAGTGCAAATTGTCTACAAATTTAACGAACATAACATAACAACTAGCATAATTATATAGTACTATAAAGGGGTTTCTTTCCTCCACTGAAAACCATTTGGTCTGGAATTCACCAAGCCCGCAGAAGCAGGACTTGAAACACTTGAATTGGTGACTCTTGCATTGCTACTATGTTTGCGCCCTGAGGCAAAGTCTAAACCGTTCTTCAGGCCAGGGACAAGTCTCAGAGCAGGATTGGTGACAATCCCATTTCGCTTTGGCTTGCTGCTGCTGCTAAGACAAAGCACAAAAAAATTAACTGAGAGAATGGCAACTACCACAGAAATATGCTAAACCACAAGCACATCTAGATTTACATACCTCCCACTAACATGATTTGAGTCAGCACCTGATTTTATATTTCGCCCTACTCCTGCACTGCTGTTGCCAAGAATTATTCTCATATGTGTGTCTCTGGTAAAATGGGGGTCAGCAAGAACATTTCCCACACCTGAAAGCAAATAATAAATGACATCCGTGTTCAGATTTGCAGAAGATCAATTTAAGAAGATGGAGAACCAAAAGAAATCGAACCTGTTGGAGTTACAGCCAAAGGGCTAGCTGGTAAACCAACATCACTCATAGGAGAGTGAGGAGGCGTGGCATAAATTGGGCTCTGAGGTTCAGACTGAAGAGGACTGAGCAGACGAGAAAGAGGACGTGACTTTCCACCCCGAGTGCACTGCTGAAGTTGTTGTGTAAAGGACAATGCTGCGAGCTGGGCAAGAAAATACACTGATTAAAAGGGGATACATACAATTCATCTGGAAAAATGAAACAAAGTAAACTGAAAAATACCTGATGAGAATTATTTGATTCCTGATGGGAACTTCTTGTGCTACCCGTCAGGTTGCTACTCGATTTGGAGTGGCTTGAGTGGTTACCCAAGGACACAAACGATCTCCTCTTTGATGTAGAATCTGGCGAGTCGATGGGCGAGACAGAGTTATGGTGAGCAAGTGGAGCAGATGGAATCAGCAGGGCTGAAGAGGGTTTTGTTTCAGCTGACGCGCCCGATGTAATGGAAGTTGCCCCACTGCTGCCACCTGGAAGGGCAGAATCCAATTTTCAAGAGTTCCATCCTAAATACAAATGTCATGAAAATTCAAGCTATGGTATTTCTAGACATAGTACCATTAGCTGAAAGACGAAGATGGTGGGGTCTTGAACTGGCTGCAAATTCCTCAAGGAGACGAATGACATTCTCATGACCACTTTTCATAGCAACACGTAGTGCATTACGGCCGCAACGGTCAGAATGATTAGGGTCAGCTCCATGTTGCAATAATGCTCCAACGCAAGCTTCGTGTCCCTCTTGAGCAGCAATACCTAGAGAACACACAAAAAGTGAAGTTATAAAATTTAAATTGATGCTCTCATCAATGAAAGGAGATTTCAAGTTTTCATGGCACTGACCGAGGGCAGTGGCACCCTGATTGCAAGTGTGATCAGGAGCAGCTCCATGTTCAAGGAGGACTCGGACAATTGACGAATTGCCTTGCCAGGATGCAGAATGAAGAGCAGTGCGGTTCTCATGGTCCACTGCATTGACATCAGCTCCACCGACAGTTAACAGGAGGGCAACCATCTCAACATGACCTTGCCATGCACTCACATGCAGAGGAGTACGCCCCTAAAGAGCAAGAATATACTGATCAGAACTAAAGAGTTGAAATTGGAAACACATCAGTGCTTAAAACACTCTAAAAGTAAGTTTGTGTCAAAAATAAAAAGATCAAAATTTTAGAAGGTTTAAAAGATTTGAAATTTTACATTATTTAATTGCTAAGGTTCAAACAGTTGTCACTAGAGAGTACCTCAGAATCTCTGCTCTCTACATCTGCTCCTCCCTGGTCCAGCAAGAAACGAGCCATCGGCAGTCTATTTTCCAGAGCCAGAATGTACAAACAGCTGCGTCCATCTGCATCCTTTGCATCAATATCAGCACCACTCTGAATTAAGCATCTCACTACCTCATAGTGACCTTCAAGGGCAGCCATCCTAGAAAATAGATCACTTTAATAAGGCACTTGATATCTTTTAAAAAGAAAACTAAGAATACCAAACAGTGATCAATATAATGTACCTAAGTGCAGTTTTGCCATCATGAGCTTTTTGGTCTGGAGGAGCTCCATGCTTTACCAGGAAGTCCTGCACTAGAGACACATGACCCTCTTGAGCTGCAAGCATCAAGGGACCTTTCCCATCATTATCAGGCTCGTCCACCCTAGCTCCTCCTTCCAGAAGGGCTTCACACACTTCACGATGGCCTTCAAAAGCTGCATAGTGAAGAGGTGTCCAACCAGAGTTGTCCCTATGCTGTTCATCAAGCCCTAGGACAACAACCAACACATTAACAGAGCTAGATGTCATAATAATTGCAAATCTGCGTAGTGGATATGCTTCATACCTCGATCAAGAAGCTGACGAACTACTTCCGTGTTCCCTTGAGCCGCAGCAACACTTAGAACAGTGCGACCCTCGTTATCAATACTATCGACGTAACAACCCCAAAACAGAAGCAGGGCAACGACAGTTGAATGTCCCATTGAAGCTGCAGCCCAGAGTGGTGTTCGGCCACATCTGTCTGCGTGATCAACATCTGCTTCACTTTCCAACAGAAGTTCACACACATCCCTGAAAAACAAATTCAGTTGTAGTGAGAAAACCATTCCTATGAATCCAGCATGCAGTCAAAAGCAGAAAAGGTTCAAGAAATCATAAACAATAGACGCACCTGTGGCCCTCAAATGCTGCAACTAGCAGAGGGGTCATGCCATCTTTGTCCTGATGGTCAACAGACGCTCCTTTCTCTAGCAGTATATTAACAACCTGAAAAAGAGGAAAATTAAAATTGATTATACCAGTATGCCACTCCAGAAACAACAAAGATCTCTCCGGAGGCAGAAATTCGCAATCTTTTTCTATAAGCGCATGAATCTGGTGAGCTTAAAGCGACTTTACAGGAGGAAACAAAGAAAGATGCACTCACACTGACTTTGGCGTACCCCTCATTGGCGGGTACGCACAAGGCCGCCACGCTGAGCGCCGTCCTGCCGTCGTTGTCGGCGTGGTCTATCTCGGCGCCGTACTCGAGCAGGTGCTCCACGATCTCGGAGTGGCCCATGTAGGCGGCGGCGATGAGGGCGGTGCGGCCCTCGTCGTCCGTGCGGTTCACGTGGGCGCCGGCGAGGAGCAGCGCCAGCACGATCTCCTCGTGGCCGCCCCAGGCCGCGGCGCGCAGGGCGGTGCGCTGGTCCGTGTCCGCGCAGTCCACGGCCGCCCCCGCCTCCAGCAGCATGTCCACCACCTGCTTGTGGCCGCCCCACGCCGCCGCGCGCAGCGCCGTCCAGCCGTCTCGGTCCGCGTGGTCCACCTTGGCGCCCCCCGCCAGCAGCACCTGCAGCATGTGTCCGTCGCTTTAGTGCTCCTGTCACACCTTGGCGCCCCCCGCCAGCAGCACCTGCAGCATTTGTCCGTCGCTTTAGTGCTCCTGTCACACCT
>CABIKL010002103.1:0-13382 GCA_902196195.1 Aptinothrips rufus
CAGTGATTTTACTTCCCCCGCCCCCCAATTTTAAGAGAGGGTCTTAGCTCTATTAATAATTTCAATATTACCACACCCCTAACAGGCAGGCAAAACAAGACAAAGTCCAAATTGCAGGGAAGTCCTTCAAACGTTAACCACTCTGCTTCGATTTAGGTAAGAATCATTCATCTTTTTCAAGAGATGAGCTTGCGGTTCGGAGAGCTCTAATTTTGCTCCATCACACACATGATAGATGTAACAAGTTATTCTCTTATCTGGGGTCTTAAAGAAGATGCACGGACATGCACATCTAAGTTGACATTGCGGGCTGTAAGTCTTGTAGGCAACTTTCTTTAAAAAAAGATGAGATGCATGCAGTGCTTATTACACTTGTAATTCACGAGAAATTTCAAACATTCATTGAAAAGACATTTCATTTTCAAAAGTATTTCATTTTTCGGCAGTGAACTGTATAAATAAAAACAGTGAAGATAACCAGGCCTTCAAGGAAACAGTCTATTACAGTATATAATTCCTCTCACAGAACAAAAAAATTACTGATTTCTAAACGTCCTAAATTTTTTTGTTTTGAAAGGAAGAACACCAGGAAAAAGCATGGAAAGTTCACTTTTTGTAGTAACTCTAAAAAAAAAAAAAGTAATCTCTATGTGAGATCAGGCAGCCATGCCACATTGTATTTCATCATCCTTTTAAAAAGAATAGACACAGAAGTGATCAATAAATAAAAATTAAAACTTGTACTTCAAGAAGTCTGAAGAGAAACCCATAAAGTTGGTAAAACGTTTTACTTAATTATGAATCCAAGAATGAAAACGTCAACCGTTGCTTTGTGGCAGAAGGGACAGAATACGCTGTTTCGTGACAGGAAGTACTGCAGCAGAATTTGGTCTGAAACGTGAAAAAATTGTCCGCAGTTAGAGATTTTTTCAAACATATTCCAAAAACAATTCCTGTTTAGAAAGAGAAAAAGCTAAGCCAAAAAGTTTAAGAAAGATACAGGAGTTATCAATTTGTAATAATATAGTTGCGTTCCATAGCTGATTGTAACTGAAAATTATCATTCAAAGTACCTCTCCAGGAAGAATCGAAGTAAATGTTGTGTGCTGCTGGGAAAGACATTTTTCTTGAGGTTATGCTCAAGAGCTACGAAGCATCCATCCAAATTCCATGTCACCTTCAATGTCTTGTCTTCCCCCTGTTGAATTGCATACATCATCTTAGTTCTTAGTTCAAAAAAATATAGGAATTTATAATGATAAAAAAACTGAATCACTAATATCTAATGCAGGTTTGATATAAGTGGGAAATTTAAAGGAAAATCCAAAGGACTGTAAGAATGGTCGATATAAGCAGGATTGAGTTATATACTGATTATGTGGGTGTCGCCTCACTTTAATATTACCTTGATAAGACCTAAATGAACGAGTAATGCATTGTTGGCTATGGATGAACGAGAAGGATCCCCCTGATTAGCCCACGCGTACATGTGTCGAAGAAGAGCTTCACTTGTATCAAGAGCAACTTTTTGCACATTTCCATTACTACTGGTGGAAAGTGCAGAGACTTTCATCACCATGGGTAATAACTTTTCCAAATAACAGTCTTCAGAGAGATACTATAAAAAAATCAAAGAGCCAAGTTAATTAAACATCCAAATAAAGAGATCATGATCAAACTAAACAGTCATACATGATAAGCATTGCAAGAACATACCTTGGCCTCTTGCAGAAGTTTTTCACTTGTGACAGCAAGAAGTCTTTCGCCAGTCGGTGTTTCTAAAAACTGACGTACTGTACACTGCAAAATTAGAGGGAATTAATTACTTGACGAAATCATCCAGTCAAAATCAAATCTAACTGAATCTGAAACTACTAACACATATCTTAATTCTCTATTTTGTACCCCTGAATACATTTTTTGAGTTAAGGTACGTAAATCTTAAATATCTATTTCTTGCATATGCAAATTCTTTGCTAACATTTAATTTTGCTTGTCAAATTCTCTGCACTAAGTAAGGTATCATATGGGTTTAAGCTTCAGTGCAAAGAGACTGATGAAAAGATCCAAGAAATCAAACCTGTGGTATCTGAGAGCTAGGAGACGCCTGCTCATGCTGTTCTTCATCCTCATCTTCATCCTCCTCTTTTTCCTCTTCCTCTTCATCTTCACTGCCCTCTTCGGATTCTGCATCGTCGGCTCCCTCATCCTCCCTAAAACCATAATGTCGAATTATGGCAGATTTGTTTAACACTGACCTTATACACCACATATGGACAAACAAAGTCCAATTCAGAATTCCTGAATTTCTGATTACTATAAAAAGTAGGACTTACTCTAAACTCAGAAGTTTGTCAATGTTTCCATCACTTTGCATGGCCTCACGAATTTGTTCACATCCATTCTCACCAAACTGATTGCCATCCAAATCTAGCTTCTTCAGTTTCTTCTTGTTTGACAAAGCATTAACAATTGCAAGACCGCCAGCAAGTCCAATTTCATTGCAGCTAAGGTAAACTTCCTGAAAACAAATAGCATAGATATAGTAGCAGGTTGTACAAGACTAAGTCTGACATACTCACAATACGTCATCATTTACACATGAGTATACCTCTAGTTCTGTGTGCTTATCTGAAAGTGCTTCAGCAATGAAATGGGCTCCTTTAGTTTTCAGAAGGCAATCTCCAAAATTTAAGGAGCGAAGACCAGGGAGGTACAGCAATGCTTTGGCAATGGCAGCAGCTCCCCGCGCTGTCAGGGTATTATCATTCAAATTCAATACTTGCAAATTTGGATTTTGACGTAGTCCTTCGCTAAGTGCTGTGATTCCTACATAGTAAATGCCATTCTGTGGCATAGCAACCTCTTCAAGAGTTCCTAGAGCCTAAATTGCAGAATAAGAAAAAAATTGAAACAACAGGTAATAGAAGGGAACATGAAGATCTCAAGGTAATTGACAATCAACGCTACAGTCTTCATTGTAATATAAAATCTCCAGCAATAAAAAATGTTCATAACCATGGAAGAATTAAGATAACTTCCAAAATTAAATTTAAACTGTGCAAAAAGATTGTTAGAATACGGCTAATATGACAAACCTTGAAAACTCCAGCAAGGGCAGAGGCACCCTCATTTTCCAGCCGATTTCTTCCAGCAATAAATACTCGCAGTCCTAAGCCTGTGCCACCAGCTGCCTGAGCATTTTTATGACAATCTAGTAGAGCTTTGGCAAGCATCTGTAAAGATCCACAGCAAGTTTCAGCAATCATAAAAGCAACCAGACATTTAATGATACAATAGAGTACAAGGTTTGTTCTTATTAATTAACAACGCTTAAAGCTTACCTTTCCACCAGATATTCCAAGGCCATTGTTGTTGAGCCTCAACTCCAGGAGCGAATAACATGGAGGTGATCGCAATAATGTTGCAAGACCTTCAACACCAATGGGTCCAAAAGCATTGTCACTCAAATCGAGCTCAACTAGGCGAGCCTGAGCTGTCATTAATCCTTGTCCAAGAGCTTGCAATGCTTTTGGAATCTCTGTTTTCATGCGTCCAGTGAACATATCCTTCCACAAAGCCCGTTTCAGTTCTGAGTGAGTTTCAAGCCCCTTCGCAATTGCTTTAGATGCCTCAACTCCTAATGTATTTCCCTCCATATTCAGGTATGTCATGTCGGAGCATTTTGACATAGCCTCAACCACTTCCTTTGCTGTAACGAACAAAAAGAAGTAATGATAAACATATTGGTTATGTTTTTGATCACAAGCATTGGAAACAAGTAAGTAGGGGGAGAATAGTTTCCGAATGGTGAAAGAACTGACATTCCAGGTATGAAGAAAAACTATAGCAGAAAACATAGGTGGAAACAAAACAAACCAGGAGACAATAGGCACATAACCTACCATCATCTTCTGAGTCCAATTTTAAACCCTTTCCTTGAAAAGACACTCCACTGGGCTCTACATGAGTGGCCGCAAGTCGCTCCACCACATCATCCAGTTCGGTCATCGCGACAGGCATATGGACGTAGAAATAGAAATAAGTCGAAAAATTACAGCGCAACAACGGATTATAGCCACCAACAGCCGCGCCGACCAATTTTTGAAAACGATGCTATTGTGCAGCGGTACCACACGTCAACACCAAATTCGCGTCCTGAATTTCTTCAAAAAATCAATAATTTTTGATAATTTTTTGATATTTAAACGACAAATTCTATAACTTTACAGACATCGTGTTGGCGTGGCGTGATGCTTGGCAAATTTTAATCAGAATCAACGTCTCTGTCTGCGTCTGTTTTCTTTGGAAGTGCTTTGAAGTATTATTCGCACGACCCGTGTGAATAGACCGCAAATTAAATATTGTGGGAACACAGAGCGTTAAAACCAGGTTAGAACGTACGAATGTAAGATGACCTCGTATTGTAGTGTTCAATATGTTACTTGCGTTTGAAGAATTTGACATTGTGTACTAAAGATTCATCCCTACTGATTAATTCAACAGCTATGGCAAGACATAGGAACGTGAGGTCTATGGACTACGATGAAGGTATGTATTGTTATTTTGATTCTCATACGTTTTATGGAATTTTTTGAATTTCTGGTGATTTTAGTTCGATCATGTTTTAGTTTTTATTTGTATGTAGATTGTAATTATTTTTTTAAATTCTGTCGCTCCCATTGCTAACTGATAGCCAAACTTCCTTCAGTCTTTTACAATCTAATCTGCCTTGCTTTGTTGTTTTGATTTGACTCTCGAATTTTGTCAGAAGTTTGTAACGGAATAAACCAGTCGAAGTACTTCTTTATCTCTTGCATCTCATTCAGTTGGAAATCTGAATAATGTGCACCCATTTCAATGTGTACTTTTGTGCTCCATTTTCAGAGTATGACGGCTATGACGACGTTTATGGTCACTCAGTCGAAGATGATTACAGCATATCTCCCAGTGCTTGTGAGTTTGCCTCATTGTGTTCGATATTTATTCTTAGAAAGCAAATCCAAATTGTAAAAAAAAAAAAAAAGGAGTTTACAAACCTGCCTACTTAAGGGTTTAGCTCTCATTTTATTAATCTAAAACTGGCGTTCTCTCGTGACTGACTTATCTGTGTACTGTTTCCTTGCAGCTGCTTATGTGTTTGATAGAAATCAAAAGGCTCAAATCTCATCATTTTTGACTGGAGATGATGATATCGCGGAGGAAGACGAAGACCTCGAAGAAGGACGCGAAAGTGCAAAGAGGAGGGATTCTGAAACTTTAGGACTGCAAGTAGGTTTCATTTATTGATCATGGGTATTTTTGATATCTTCATGTTTTTATTTCTTTCCTCTTGTATTCTAGAATAGAAATTTAAGTGAACTGGATGAAGCTAGGTTACGTTCATGTTTGGATGAAATATGCAATGTTATTGGAGATTCACTATCAGAAGCGTCACTTGCTGACATAATTTTAACTAATGATTTTGATGTTGCAAAATCCCTTGATGCAGCCTTGTCTAATGCATCTTATGATACTAGAAAGCCTTCTAAGATGAAGAAACAAGGTTTGTTAACTGTTTTCTCACTCTTATTGTGCCATCTTATTGTTAAAATTTAACTGAAAAATAAGAAAATCTTTTTATCTCCCCAGAAATTCCGTTACCCCAGAGGGAACCACGTGCTCGTCCCGAAAAAGGTGAGGATTATTTACCATATACAAAATTGAAATTGTTTATGTCCATTTCAAATTCAGGCTTAACCGAAATATTTCTTCTTTTCTTTTCTCTCCTTGCCTGCTGTATTGCATTTTGGAATATCTTGGTATCTTCACTTCATGTGTAAGGTAAGATGACAATCTGGATTCTTGCTCTACTTTGAAAGAGAGAATTCGTTCCATAGTAGTTGACACAAGAGATGAATTTCAAAATTTAACCCTGCTGGAAGAAAGACCAGCATTTCATATACCAAAGTTAGTCATGAATCAAGAGAAAGGAAATGCTTTTGTTTCTAAGACAGATCCATTTATGGGTAGAGGGGAGCAAAGTCACAAAACCATTGACGCATTGAAATCTTTCAGCATTCCATCTTTAACACCTAAGATTTCTAATAACCCTCCTTCACTCCCTGTGCTTCCTCTGCCTAGCCATGACCTCAATAATTCTAGTTTTGACAGTGACGATGAGGGCTCATCTCTTTCTGCTCTTATAGCCCAGCATGCAGGTAAGGGATCAAGTCCTGAGCACACTTCTCTATCAGCTCTTGCTGAACAGTATTTCAAGAGCAGTAAAAGTTCAGCTTCTCAGATCAAATCTGATTTTGTCATACCAATTTTGAAGGGCCAGTCAAAACCGATTAGTATTGATGCAGATTCTCAACCTGTCATTTCTCAAGAGCTGAGATTAGATGGAGGTCACAGTTGGACGGATGGAAATACAGATTCTGTGCACATGGAGGTCACTAAAGAAAGTAGTGATTTTGTTATTGATCTATTGGGAGCACTCAATCCTCCTGACATTCGCAAACAGCTTGAGAGACCTCGCTCACGAATGGATGGAGAAATGGATGGAGACAGTAGCTTTGATGGAGAGGAACAAGATGAAGCAAAAGGTTGGGTGCAAAATAGGATATGTGTGCTAGATTCAAGACCAGTTTTGTTGCTCAATTTTCCAATGGAAGTCAAATCATCCTCTGCCTTTGGCCGTGTTATATGTAGAAGGCGATATGTTCAAAAATTACCTTACATAAGACCAAGTAGTCCATTCTTAGGAAAAATTGTGCCCTTTTCATTTGACACACCATCTCCTGATAAACTCATCCAGAAACATCTCAGACGCTTGTAATATTAGGATCATTTTGCCATTTCGTATGAACAGCTGTCCTTAATTCTGCTTGTTTTAAACCATTTGGATCCTCTATCATTTTTCTGGGAGTATTGTTGGAATTTTAGGTAATGAAATCAGCATGAACTTATTTATTTATTTCATTTTACACAATTTGTGATGTAATCTCCTTTCTTAACTATTTCTATGAATTTCTTAGTAAGACTGATGAATGTGACTAATTTTGATTGTTATAAACAATATTTTATCTTCATGTATTTTCTTAAAAAAGTATGATAGTCAATAGTTGTGAGTGGCTTTTCATCACAGAATTCTCCATATTGTAGGTGGAAGACATTTTACTGAATATAGTTTGCATATTCATTCAATAAATCTTCCTATTTCAGGAAAGCAAATCAACTTTTATTCACTTGATAGTGTTGTCACTGGAAATGGTGTTATATAGTAGCTCAAGTGGTGTAAAAATATTCACATTTTATGATCGTTGGCTCTATGAAATTATTTTGCCTTTTTAATTTGGGAGTACTGATGTAAAATAACAATATTGTGTAGTCATAATTAATTTTTTAAGAACCTCAGTTATTTCTTGTTTGTGCATGTAGCAGTTAGACTTGCAGGTCAATAAATTAACGTTTAATTTTCGAACAAAGTGGAGTTTGTTTTGCTGATGTCTCTGAATTTGTATCATGCAGGCTCAGTTGCACTAGATTTTGAAACATTTCCATCTTGAAAGATATCATTTCCTTTTTTTTTTTTTTTTTTTTTTTTCAAAAATTTGTTTACCTCAGAAATTATGTGCCTGTCACTATTTGTTATATTATTGGTCTGAAACTTTGGTTTCTATTCTGGTATGTTGTTGACCCTACCTAGAGACCATACAAAATTGATATCCCAGCTTCAAATACATTCTCAAGTAGATCTTCCCATGATACCCGGCAGGTAAATCCCGAAAAGTAGATGCCCCTGGATCATCGACACTACCCACCTCAGATTCAGTTTTATCAACTGAAACTGCCCAGCCATCTATAAAGGTTGTTCCTCCAGGAGCAAAAACAGTGAATGTTACCAAAGGATTTGAAGTGCTTTCTGTGAAACAGGACAGTGGTAAGTAAGTGCCTGTTAAAATTCTAGGTCGCTTAGATTGCTTATTTTTGGGCTGCTGGCAACTACCTATGAACTTCTTTGTCTACCAGATAGTGGTGAAGGGCTGCAACGTGTTGTTACCACACCTCGTAATCAGTCACCTGCCTCTGGCCGTGGAACTCCCTCAGGCCGCAATACTCCAAACCTTGGTGAAAATGGTGATGGTGATGGAATTTCTCGGGAGACACGTTTCAGGTTATGTGTGTTCCTATTAGTTGAATGCATTTTTTAAAAATGTTTCATCATGTTAACCAATTTCTAAATTTTTAGGGTACGTGTTTCAAAACAAGACATTTTGGATAAATACAAGAGTGAACGAGGAGACAGCAAGGAACAACTGCATATGGTTGTTATTGGACATGTGGATGCTGGGAAGAGCACTCTAATGGGGCGTCTTCTCTTGGAACTGGGGCAGGTCTCTAAAAAGACAATGCATAAATATGAACAGGAGAGTAAGAAATTGGGAAAGCAATCATTTGTGTATGCTTGGATTTTGGACGAGACTGGTGAAGAAAGGTGAGTGATCTTCACACAAACATTAATGCAGCATCAGGGTATGGGATTCTGTCTTCCTATTAAGAGTAATTATTCGAATTATTAATTGCTTTCAGGTCCCGAGGGATCACAATGGATGTTGGACAATCGAAGTTTGAGACAACTACAAAATCAGTGACATTATTAGATGCACCTGGCCACAAGGATTTTATCCCAAATATGATCACAGGTGCTACTCAGGCTGATGTGGCCCTGCTTGTTGTTGATGCTACAAGAGGAGAGTTTGAGACAGGATTTGAAAGTGGAGGACAAACTCGTGAGCATGCCTTGCTCGTTCGATCACTTGGTAGGCTTCCTTTTCTTACTTAACAGAATTACATTTTTGCAAAGAGATCATTTAAGAAAGTATTATTTTAATTATAGGTGTAAGCCAACTTGGAGTTGTTGTGAACAAACTGGACACTGTTGGTTGGTCGCAAGAAAGATTTCAAGAGATCTCATCTAAGTTATCTGCATTCCTACGACAAGCTGGTTTTAGGGAATCGGATGTGACATATGTGCCATGTAGTGGACTTACTGGTGAAAACATGGTAGTTAAACCAACTGCTGAGGAACTGAACTCTTGGTACAAGGGACCTTGTTTGTTGGACGTCATTGGTATTTTCTTTTCACTTTATCTTGTGCTTGCTTCATCACACCTGGTAATATTACTTGCTTTTCATGTCCTCTGATAACTTTTTTGCCTTCCAGATGGTTTTAAGACTCCTGAGAGACCCATCACTAAACCGTTCCGACTGTCCGTAAATGATGTTTACAAAGGCCTGGGAGCTGGATTTTGTGTATCTGGAAGAGTTGAAACTGGCATGGTTCAACCAGGTGACAAAGTTTTAGTATCTCCGTTGGGGGAGACGGCTGTAATTAAAGGTAGAATTATTCTTATGACATTTTGTGGGACTTTTCTCTCAAGAAGACAATACACTTAGTCTTGTTTTGTAATTTCTTCTCTTTTGTCTTAGGAATCATGGTTGATGAGATGCCCATACAAGCAGCATTTGCTGGTGATTGTGTGAGTGCTACAATAGCTGGAATGGATCAGCAGAATATATCTGTGGGATACATTCTCTGTGATCCTGTACAAGCCATACCAATTACTACAAAATTTGAAGCTCAGATAGTTATATTCCAACTTAAAGTTCCCATCACAAAAGGATATTCTGTAAGTGGCTGGGCTATGAGTGGACTATTGTCATGTTTTGTTGCTTATCAAATGGCACATCCCAATTCTCATAAATTTGTTGTTTTTATTATTTCTATTAATTTGCATTTTAGGTTGTAATGCATCATCAGTCTCTTGTTGAGCAAGCTGTTGTGTGTAAATTAGTTGCCCAGCTGAATAAAAGCACAGGAGCTGTTGTCAAACAGAAACCTCGTTGCCTGACTGGAAACTCTATAGCTTTAGTTGAGATCAAAACGTCGCGACCTATATGTCTGGAGTTGTACAGTGACATTAAGGAGCTCGGCCGGGTTATGCTTCGTGTTGGAGGAGTGACTATAGCTGCTGGATTAGTAACCAAGGTTTGTTGCAATAATTCATGATATTATATCTGGCCTGTCTTTCTTCTCACACTGTGTCTCTTCCCAGGAAGATCTCTTCGACTAATGATGAATCAATTTTGCCTTACAGATTCTCTCTTAACCGTTAATCTGAAAATTTTCAACTGTCCTTAAAGACTGCTGACCTGTGGCTTATAATGAGGAGAGGACTTTTATTATGGTATCCTTTCCTCCTGCCATTTGTCACCTTATGTATGCCCTCCTGACTTTTACTATTTAACTGTCATGTGCTGTGGAAAGTATGCTCAATATCACAAGAGAAAGCTGTCAAAGTTTGAAGAAGTTTTTGATTTTTTCCGGACTTTATACTCTATTTTTTGTTTCCAAGGCAAGTGATGATTATAATATGTCAAATGCATTTTGAAATACACTAGATTGTTGACCCTTAGTTGTTAATATTTTTATCCTGAGAAATTCATAAAACTAGAACCAGCAACTTTATGTTGTTGTTTCTTACTATTGCTTTGGGAGCTCACTGTGTACAGTATGCGACAGTAAAAACCTCAGTCAGTATGTGTCTTGTTAACCTGTAGAGTTTATTATGCATACTACATGAAGAACAAGACTTAAGTTTTTCTCACGGAGTACAACGGAGGGAAGCAAAAAGAGGGCCGAAACGCCGTTTCTATTACCCATTTTTCGCTGTGCACTTTTACAGTTTCATAACGATAATGAAATTGATCTGTGTGTAAATTTAACAGGAATGTACTTCTCTCATCAAGAGAAAGAACTTGCAAATTCAAGAAAATGTCAGTCTCACAGAAGCTAATCCTTCTGTTTGGTTTTTCTTCTTCGCGACGCACTTAAGCTGTGCGCCTGCACACAGTATTTATTTGTGTTGCTTATCTAGTATTCTGCTAGCAACTCGATAAAAGCGAATCCCGTCTAATTCGATATTCAGTTGGAGTCAGCATGCCCCTGCAAGACAAAAGAAAGAATATGAGGCAAGTGCTGCGAGAACAAGTCGTTTGACAGTAATCCCTGGGAGATATGGCTTAAGTTTCAATGCGATTCAACGTCGACTACAATTTAAGTTTCATTCCGATTTGACGTCGACTGCACGCGATAGATATCTGTTCGACGTCGAAATGCTGTCGAATTCCATCATCGACGACCTTCCAGTCTTCCATTCCTCAGTGGGTATGCCAAAGTAGGCCATCCCTAACAGAACAAGATAGTGAATGAAGGCGTCGAAATGACATCCAATGGACTTCCCCATTGAAGTCGCAGACACGCCAAAATGAAAACTAGGAAAGAGCTTTGGGTTTCCGCGAGATAATTACCGGTATGCTAGCCCGGACCGTGGAAGCATGTGACAGGGATAGAACAGACATGTCGTTTTAAGATCCCTTTTGGCATCCGAACTATGTCGGGGCGATATCGAATATCGATAAGAACTCAAAGTTTTGCCATTGATTTCGACATTATAAACAGTACCGTTTCGACTCCGACGGCGAAGTTTCCGAGTGGGTAGTTGCCCCTGGGTCAGTTCCCGGCGTGGCGTCTCACCTGAGGATGGTGTCATACGTCACGCTCACGCCCTTCTCGCTCATCTTCTTGAACAGTTCCCAGCACTCGCGTTCCTTGGGCGTGCTGAACGTTGGCTCCGCGTCCTCCCCCTCCCCCTCCTCCTCCTCCTCCTCGTCCCGCGAGGAGGCGCCGGGTGCGGCCCCGGGGGAGGCGTTCTCTGGAGACGAGCCCCCAGCGGGGGCGGCCGAGGCGGCCGAGGGCTCCGCTGTGCGCAGCAACAAGTTGAAGGGGATGTGCAATCCAGGACCCGCCGCACCGAACCCCGGCCCAGCGCGATAAACAGTGGCGGGGCCGAAGTCGTCATAGCTGTGCAGATCGGAAGCAGGAGACAATCAAACGAGAGAGCTGAAACAATAAAATTAGAGAGTTGGCACACTTGCCCAAGTCCCGGTACGTCCAGGCGTATTGTAAAAAAAAAAAAAAAAAAAAAAAGTTTTGGAGAGTCCTTTCCGAGAAAGAGTAGTGAAGGACTAACACCACTTTCAGAATTCTTGGGGCTCGTTGAGCGAGGATTATGTAGAAGTGCATTTTAGAGCGTCCTGATCATTTTGGTATAGCTCTCAAAACGAAACCCCAAAATTTCGAAACTTTTGTTTCTTTTCCCCTATCTCTGTGGGGAAGACTCTCCGAGACAGGTACATTTATGTTTTTACCGTGCACTTCTTAAGAAATGATCGGCCGATTCTACATCGAATCGACGTCGTTAAGGTTTTTCACTCTTTTCTCAAACTTTTGCTGCTGGTACAAAACCAGAAGAAAAAATCAGTAGAACAGGTTACTATACGAGTCCAAAATGACCTCATTGTGCAGTGTGAAAGCAACTCTACAAAGAGGCAAAACAAAAACCATCTTGAGCTTTAAAAGTGAGTAATCTGTTCTGAGTTGCTCAAGGAACACGAAGAATTATTCCAAAATTTGCACGCAATTAGGAAAGAATGAGTAGAACATTTTGAGACGTCGTGATGATATCGACGCGATATCGATTCGATGCCGTCTCGCTGGAACTAGGCTCAGAACACCAGACCAATGCCGGCGGCCTCAGCCTGCCCCTTGCATCGAACCTGGATGAAGTGGAGGCCAGCGAAGAACAACTTTATTCGGCTCGCTTCTAATCAAACTGCCTCCTGGCACGATAGCATAACACTTGTCCTGCGGTAGTGGATAGTCAAGTTGCTATATGCGGGCGGGAACCGCGCTATTGGGTGCTATTGAGTGATCCCCCCCCCCCCCCCCCCCCCCCCCCCCCCCCCCCCCCCCCCCCCCCCCCCCCCCCCCCCCCCCCCCGGCCCTCGACAGCCACCCCTCTCGGCGCTGTCCAGAGCGCTGTAGGGCTGTAGGGTTAGAATGCATGCAGCGGCAGTGAGACCTCGAGTTGTTGAAGACGGGGCGAGGAAAGGGTTTGTGGAGAGCCTTGGTAGCCTGACGACTTGCACCAGCCCCGTCAGCCCCCGTCAGCCCCCGTCAGCCCCCGTCAGCCCGCGGCACCATCCCCTGCGCACCGCTCGCCACCCCTGGTTGACAGCTGTCGATAGTATACTTATATAGCCACAGCCTGCCTCTCTGCCTGCCAGCCACCTGCTTGCTTGGCCAGCTTGTCTGGCTCTGCGCGAGGCGGACTCTCCCAGTGAAAAACGACAAAAATTTCGATCTCACGTCGAATAGATATCCATCTCATCTAATGGATATCGAACTGGCATCGTCACTCACTCACTCACTCACTCACTCACTCACTCACTCACTCACTCACTCACTCACTCACTCACTCACTCACTCACTCACT
>CABIKL010002104.1:0-13378 GCA_902196195.1 Aptinothrips rufus
ATCTATTTACGTCGCTTCGAACCGGGTTACGTGGTTTCGGACGGGTACCGAAAAGATGCGTGGTTTGGATTAGGACATGTCGATTTGGTAATGGAGGGGGTGATGATCATAGCACGAACATGTGTTAACCGGGGAGGTAAATTTTTCTTGTGCGAGCGTGGGAAGGCGCTCTCACGGTTTACTAATTGTATCTGAACATTTTATTTCTATTTTATTTTACAAAGTACGGATGTTTCGCCGCGCTGTTCCCAAGCGTTCGCACTACTAATGCTATCTGTGGGGACGCACCCTCAGCGCTTGGCGTTTGTGGGAAGGTCGCTCGCACGCGCTCCCCCTCGAGCACGTGCCGCGTATATTAATTGGTTTTAATTTCTAATGCGCATAATCATATATATTTGGTTGATTGGTTAAGAGATTTATTTATATCTGTGTGTTACCACTCAACGCGCCTGTTTTCGCTTGTCCACGCACCAATATCCGAAAAAGTGCTCAGAAAAACCATAAGCCAGAATCTGCGGTTACTCAATCCAGCACCTGCTTGCGTATCTCAGTATTCTTCGAAGGCGTGGACAGCGTACGTTCAATTTGTGGATGTGTGTTTCTGGAGTGGTGTGTACCTCGTGGTTCAGGCCTCCTTCGAGGAGACGGGTGGTCGGAATATCCCGGCCTCTCCTCGCCTGTCGACCTGACCTGGCCTCACAGTCCCGGGGAGTCCCTGATTAGTGAGTGGCAACTCAGAGGACATCACACTCCTGACAGCAGGCTGGCTTGTGGCAGGCTAGTGAGTCGTCAAGAAGTCTAGGTGTGACTGACCCCGGGCTATAATCCCTCTGCTGCCATGCGTTTCTGAACATCCACAAATTTCTCACAAATATTGTTCCATCTCTATCAAATTTGGATGAGATATTCTTCTAATAATGTTAAGCTGATCGTCAGTCTGAAATTATTTACAGTTTTACCGAAGTCAAACAATTAGATTTAAAACATTTGTGTAAATTTTCAGAAGTTTTTCTTTTTAAATGAAGAAAGAGAGAAATGCAGACCGACAATCTATTCTTAACAATGAAAGGAATGTCTCTTCGAGATTTGAAAAGGGATTGGACGATTTGTGGGAAATCCGTGGATTTTAGGATATGCGCGGGCCAACATAGCGGTGCGATTTGAGAGTGATAAATGCACAGAGCAAACACTTAGCACTCCTTTGGAGCCGGTATTTGAACCAGGACCTTGTGCGTGACCACTCGTATAAGATCATGACAAGCACCTGGGCCAAAATAAATTGTCATGTAGACATGTAGAGGTCAGGGGTTCAAATACCTGCTCCAGAGGGTCGTTCAGTTTGTACCCTGTGCATTTATTACGTACGCTTACTCTATGTACGAGCCATAAAGGGCAGCAGAGAATCCTGTTCCAACCAGCACAGCCTAAATATCTCGCATTAAAAAGTTCAAAAGATTGTTCCGGTAATCCGGTCTCCCCGAGTGTAGGTTGGAAACCAATAAGAAAAAGTGCCAAGAGACAGTATGAGAAATTGCCTGTGCGTTCGCGATCGGTCCTTCGTGCCTGAGGGGGACGCAGAGTTCACGTTGCTATTCTCAGCTCTTATTTCAATCGTTATTAGTCAGGTGATGTGGGATGGCAGGGCGCGACGGGCTGATCGCGTGATTTGTCGTACTGGCCTTAAGTCCTTCGTTCAATGTCGACATCCAAGCGACCCTCCGGTGCTCCGTCTACTGGAAGAGTCATTTGAACTTTTTGTTGCGTTATTTTGCGGCTGTGCTGGTCGAAATAGGATTCCCCATGGTGACTTTGAAACGAAAGACGAAAGAGTGACGAAGAACAAAACTTTTCTTGTTTTGGCGGCTCATTTTCGATGCATGAGAAACAACTGGGCACTTTCATTATAGGTTAGTCGGCCTATGGTCCCCTTTTGCTACTCACATCTTGGCGAATCAAACATCCAATAGAATCATATTTAAGTTGACTTTGATGTGTCATCGTTATAAACTTTTCCGACAAATACCTTTGATTCGCATTATTTCATTAAAAACGTATTACTGACATGCTAGCAACACGAAACGGTGTAACAACACAAGCAATTTCTAATAGAATGCGTACTATCCGGCAAACCCAGACACGAGCGAAGAGAGACTCTAGACGTCAACCTGTCAGAGGGCGAGCTCGCTGCTAGGTTTGTCTGTCCTCGAGCAACGCGTAATTGTTTTTGTTACCTTCTCGACGACCGGGACGAGTCAGGCTGGACATCTGGACTGGAGTGAGGTGGGAGGGGGCGACTTGATTAATAGTCCTGAAACTTACAAGTTTAAATCCTTGAGGTTGCTTTAATGCAGGGAACTTGTTGTGATAGTCACTGAGTAATTCATCTCCTCCTGTCATCAATGACTCGTATCGGGACCTAAATGTGTCCTTCCAATACCTACTGATAGTGTCCCTATCGTTGATTTCAGATTTCAAATAATCCAGACGGAAGGTTAATTCTGGAAAAAGAACGCAAACACATATTATTCAATTACTGGTTAGTCATACTTTCAGTTACACAGCAACGCAGGAAACATGCCATCTCCATCATCATTGAAGGTGCAAAGCGGTATGATGGCAAGAAGTTGTGCCTGATCAACTTGTGCTGGTTCCTCTGCTCGCCTTTTTAACACCTCGTCTTGTGTCGCGGAGACCTTATTTCCTTAACTCTTTAATAAGAATTGTATACTGGTCTTGCAGCTTCCCGGATGGCAAGCTAGTTGTGTTACCCTGGGTCTTAGAAGAGTTGTACCAAATCTTCTAAAAATATTCACACACACGAATTTTTGTCAGTTGCTCTGTCTTACCAAATGGGGATGATTAACATGCCATGATACCCACAAATCACTTTTAACGTCGATGGGTTCAGGAAATTCTGTATGTATACAATCAGCTAAAAATCAGAATCGATGTGCAGTAATACTGAAAAAAAGAACACATAATTATGCATGAGTATTAAATCTTACAACTGACTTATATTATCAAAGAACTATAGATAAATAGTCTCACTTAAACTTACTCAGTTTCTGGATCAACATTGAATTCACTGTGGATAACTATTCTAGCTAACTTTATTCTACTATTTAACTATTCTGATCAAGATTTTTCTCTGATCAAAGAGGGCCAGCACCATCAAGCAATCCACACTTTTCCTAAGTAAATTCTTTATAACCTGCAACATATGTAACATTGAACCACCTAATATATAGCTCAAACCTCATCTATTACACCTAAGGAATGAGAGTCAAAATAATAACACTTCTTGTGACTCATCATAACATCAGTTCCATCACATTCTGCCTAATTCTGTGCTGGTCCATTTGTTGCATTATTTTCTATGGGCTGCTCTACTGGATGTTCCTCAGCAGGTTCCACTCTCAGTTCTCCATTTGGGGCAACTGTAAGTATCCGTATTGATGAGCCAGAAGTACTCGCCAGTGAACTCTGTTGTGTTCGGAAAACTAAGAACTTCATCCTATCGACGTCGTTAACATGCGGCCAGTCCTTCTTATTTTTCTGCAAATCATCATAAATAAGATCAAAAGGGTCACACCCACACTCCTCAATTTTCTCAGATACCGACCACGATCTGGTTCACCGACTCCTTTCTTACATCTCCGTTGTCATTCCGACACATGTCTGATTTTCTCTTGACAAGGAATTTCAGCTCAGCGCTTTCTTCGACAAATTTGGGGAAGCCTGAATCCTTCATTAGCTTTTTTGCACTTTTGTTCTTCTCCTGCTGAAAAAAATGGACGATTTTTATAGTTTGTTGTATAGTTGTTAGCACGTTTCTCTCTGCAACTGTAAATAAGTTGTAAACTCACGACCAAATCGTCCATGAACATGTCTTGGTCACTCAGGTCAACATCGGGCTTCCGTCGTTTTCTTGGCACTTCCTCCTTGCCGTTTTCATCACTTCTTCTTCTTCACTACTTTTCTCATATCTGAGGAGATATACTTTCCCATTTGCGTCTGTGCTGCAACAAAAATTACCAGGGATAGAACATGAAAAATTGCCTCGGATCGTTACTAACGTACGCACCAGGCAACATGTTACACACCTTGACCTCGCCGATCATGTCGAGGCCCATGGCATCCGAGAGCCTTATGAAGTCAGCCCTGTGGTTCAGGCCATGCCACTTCTCCATGACACTCTCCGGGACATCGGCAGGTCTGTACGTTCGGGGCCCACCCCTCATTACATAGCTGGCCATCGTTGAAAACTCTTCAGCACGGGCTGGATTGTTCGTGTGACGCCTAACGTGGCGCAGAGCATTTGGGTCTTCCAGTTCCCGACAGGGTTGCCGCGTTGAGTCCTTCCACGGACCCTTCGCACTCGGGAATATTCATGATCTTTTTGAGGCTTGCGTCCACGCTTCAGGGGTGGGTGCGACCCTTCGTTCTGAACGAGAAATCATTCAGTTTGTAGCTAAATACATAACGAAATAAATAAATTAAAATGAAAGTTTGTGCGGAAATTGAAGCAGATGTAGGCCAAACAATACAGTTCATCCCAATTAAAGTGATGACAAAGAAAAAAGGTAATGCTGAGGTGACCTTATTCTTTTTGGAGGGCTCAGTTCGCTCTTTGTCCCCTCTAGCACCTAACAACCTAACATGCGTGGTTCATTACATTGTATGACTGTTGCAGCCATCCGTCATTTAGAAAATTAGGCTGAGATTGAAAGTGTTGAGGCAACTGCGACTGACAATAAAATGGAAAAGTTGATGACATAGGTGGTGGTTCATATGATTATTGTGGGCAACTAAAAGGAGGTTCGAACTTAAAGTTGCCGGATGGACTGGAATCGAACATGGGCGAATTTGGTACTGATTGCACTGCCTCATCAACGACAGATGATAGTAAACCCTCACTGGATGGGGATGGTGGTGGCCCATCATCAATATTGGAATATCTTCAGAATTCGGCCTTTATTTCTATTTTAATATTTCCATAAGGGATTCAATAATTTATTTCTGTAATTGAACTACCAATCTTTAAATGTGGTTAATTTTGACCAGTTATTGTACAGGGACAATGTTCGGTACCTCTGGTCTCGGAATGTATTCAAAGTAGTACGAGAAATACTTTCTAATGAAATTCTTGATACAAATAGATATATCATCAGGTGAAATGCGAAGTACTTTTAAATTATTCTTGAAAGTGTCATTATTATGTAAGTCTCCTGTACAAAATCTAAGCAAAAATTAAATACATATCACGTCTCTGAGAGTTTATGGTGAATTGCCTCTGGCTTGGTGTTGCGCTCTCAACTTTTGTTTTGTACGGTCAGCTCTTGGTCTCTGGTCTCGGTCTCGGTCTCTGGAACAGGTTGATAGAAGCGTTGGTTAACTTTGCACACTGAGCACAGAGAATGCTTGCTACTCCTTATCCGTGACTCTTTCATATTGACTACATGAGTGGCTCATTAATGTAGAACAAGAGATCCATTTGACCAATTCCTTACCATTGCCTCCCAGTTTGTACCTATGAAAGGAAAAGGTTACTTTGTGTCAATATTCCTCATCTTAATAACGGTGCATTGTCACCACAACCAAGTCGAGGATGTAGTCACGTACAAGTTTCTCTTGCATGCTTGTTTTCCAGAAAACAGTCTCGCGGCACACGCTCAAATGTTTAGCCTGTAGGTGTCCAAACAATACACAAGCAGTTACATCGCCTGCTGATATGCATCTGACAGTGCATTTGATAATAGTGATCATGACCTTTATTGAACACCATTTTTCCAGTTTTACCTGCTTTGAACGCCACGTCTGTTTTTCTTGTCACAGCCTCCTGCGCTGTAAAGTGTGACAACGCTGACGGACATTTGACCTCCACTCTCCCCTTACCGTCATTTGGCGTTTCCCCACTCAGTATGATCATTGTCATGAAATTCCCCGTAAAGTAGATATTTGACGAGAGCATCGCAGATAGCTTGCATGGAGGTCGCTTTTAAGGTTGTCTGAAGAAACGTTTGTATGGCAGCTGTCGCCGATGTGAGGGCTGCCACAGCTCTATGTTCCTGGAGGTGTGACGGTATCCCTGACCAGTCTATCTTCTTGGCAGCTTAGTGGTAGCCTGCCCAGTCTTGATTTAAAGCGATAGTTTGATCGTCGTCGACGTGCGTTATGTCAATTTCATAGAGTCGAAGTTCAACTGGGTCGTGGCCCGATGTTCCTTCATGTAGCACGTGGGGTTGTAGTGATGCTGCGAAAGTCATGATGTAATAGTCTAGAGTCCTGGGTGCCCACAAACCACCGAAGTGGCAATGAGTCGGTCCGACAGGTAGATGTAAGTAGGCACTTGTGGCTTTCTTGAAGAAGTTTGTGAGAGTTGTACCATTTTGGAGTATTTATTCTGCCATATAGGGTTTTAAGTTTGGCATTTAGGTTTCCTCCGATGACAATTAGCAGGGACTGACGTGTGAGTGCTTGAATATCTTCCGCCCGGAGTTAGCCCGTCCGTACGTAAACACTGCATAGAATAACAGGGTTAGGAGTATGAAGAGTGATTGCTGTTGTTTCTGCTGTGGCTAGATTCAGGAGTCGGAGTCTTCATTGATTCATTTTGCTTAATACTTAAATCTTATACTGATTTATAATCACTCCTTTTTAGTTGTATACTATAAAATATATACTCATAACTTAGAAGCATTAATTCAACGAACTTCAACAGACATGCAAACAAGCAAAGTACGATATTTCGCATAAGTTGAAATTTTTATTGTATACGTACTCTGGGGGGTTCATGTGGCTATTCAATCCCGATCTGAATGAGGAGCTCAAAGTTCCCACCCTCAGATACGCTGTCGGTTGGGCCTTCCAGAACAAGAAGCCCCTCGTAGATGTTGGAATTCTTGAGATTCACACTGTAAATGCAAGAGGCAAAGTACTTGTGAATTTATGAGGATCAAGTAAAAAATAAATACTGAGAATGTGTCCACTGGACCCATTTTGTACTGGTCTTTTTTCACCTAAGATAAAGGAAAGTATCCAATGAAGGACTCGAGAGAGCACCGAACTATGTGAGGAGTGAAGGTAAATATAGTGTAGCACACCTCCTTACACGTGCTGGCATGTCTTGCGTTAGCATCGCGAGCTCCTTCTGTTCTCGTCTGCCAACAGATAAAATACACGTGAGATCTTGCGCAAGGGCCAGGTATGCCGTGGTCTCAGGTCCCAGGTGGTGCGGGGCCCCGCCGCACAGTGGGCAGGGCGCGGGCGGCACACAGGGCAGCCGCACCCTATCGCACCACGCAGAGCACGGCGCACATGGTGATTTCTGCGCGAACACAGCATGACAGTAACCGTAGGATGGATACAAGAACAGCTTGGCGGGACTCTAGGACTAAACCGGGGAGATCCCGGCCTACGTTAAACACGAGGGGGTCCCACATGACTGTAACGCACAACACAGGGCTTGGCGACGATACGGAGTAGTGTAATCAAGTCTAGCATAAGTAACGGAAAGGTAACGCACCAGGAAAGGGCAAAACAAAAAATAATAATCTGGTATTTCTTTATATACAGTGTGATGTATAATTGTGGAGATAATACTCACTGCTTTTTGGGCAGCTCTTTGATTGCTGGCAGTATTTTCATTATTTGATTCCTGTTGATACAAAAAAGTATTATATATTACCTCCATCATGTAACACATTACCATAGGTATTGGTGGGTACCAGCACTCAGTTAACACACTTGGTGGCTGATGGCTTCACATTGCTGAAAAGGCATTGCGAGATATGCTCTTGGTGCATTAAATTCAATTCTATTGCCTTGTCGTGTCTTATTCCCATACTCTCTAATGCCTTGTTTGAATCTTTCATCTCCTGCCTCAGATTAACAATAGCATCATTTAGTTTCATAATAGTTGATCACTTCTAATTACTTCTCTCCCTTCAAACTCAGCCTTTGGAATCATAGTAGGGTCGTCACTGTCCGAGTCAGACCCGGAGTCATCTCCACGTTCCCCAAACGAACGATCTGGATCGCTTGATTGTCTAGCTTTCTTATTGGGCCTTGCATTCACTAGCGCCTTACTGCTGACGACTAAATCACACTAACAAACGAAACAGAGATAGATTTCTTTAATTCTTAATAAATTATTGGCAAAGTAACAAATGTGCTGTTTAAAAGCACAAAGCCCTGACCAACCGTGACGTAACTCTATATTTTCCATTAACAGTGATTATGATTAACCTTGCGTGTGATTATTTAATCAAGTCATAATATTCAGTGTAAATTAGTATTAAAAGTGGGCCAAAATGTGATCACGTGAAATTTCATGCATGGAGGAGTTCAAGGAACAGTTAACAAGAGATCGAAGTCGTTCTTTGATATGATGTTATAGAGCTTGCTCTATCTGTGCTCTCTGGTGGTACTATTTTCTCGCAGTGTTTGGCTTCAGATATGGAGCAGCAGCGGTCACCCACTGGACTGCAGGCGGCGGCAGGACACAGGGCTCTGGTTGTTAGCGTTGCAAGCTATGTCGGTCTCCCTCGTCCTCACTCTTGTCCTAACCACAGCCACTCGTTTCAGGTGCAGGCCGCCAAGAAAATTGTTGATTGTTCCACTTACTTCCAACATTTTCTTCTTCCAAGCAAAATGTCTCGGCTCCAAGCACCAACGCCGAACGGAAATGCTCGCCCGCCTGGTTGCCAGACGTAAGCGCAGGTGTCTAGCAGCAGACGCCAGCCGCACCGCCCCCGCCCACCAACACGCATGAGGATGCACTTCTTAGAATCTTTGAGTTTATCTCAATCTTTAAATCTCAGAGCTCGCAGGCTCAGCGCATATAAATGAATACACAAGTAATTTAGGTACAATGTACACGGTTTATTTACACGTTTTCTCCATACACATACACACTTCGCTCCACACCAGACTTAGTGCAACAGAGAGCCTCTCAAGGGAGGGGGAAGCTTATATAGCCTAATGGAAGAACACCAAGAAAAATAAATACAGGCTTACCAACTAAATGTTGACAATGCAACATAATCAACACTATGAGATATTGCTACTGAGAGCATATTTGTAGCTAAACCTAACTCTTTAATTTCAAGCCTTTCAGACAGTAACTTCTTAGTTTCCAACAAAGGAATTTTCTCCACAACCAACACCACATCATGAACATACAAACCAATGATCACAACTTCTTTAAAATGTACACAAGGTTCTGTAACACATCTCCTGAATTCAATATTACGCGACAATTCATTCTTAACAGTGTACCAATCTTTGCTGGAAATAGGGAACCCATAAATGCTCTTCTTCAATTTACATACAAAACTCTCTCTGTCCTTGACTTCATAAAACTTCAGCACAGATAGGACTATTTAAATAAACATTCTTAACGTCTAGCTGCTCTAGGATCCAACTGAATTGAACTGCTACTGCAATTAATACTCTCATAGATTTCCGCTTCACGACAGGACTAAATGTCTCCTCATAACTAAAATTAAATTTCTTTTTGAATCCCTGTGAAACCAATCTAGCCTTAAATACATTAGGCTTCTTTTTAGTGAACAGCCATCTAGATCCCACAAGTGGTTTTCCACTTGGATGTGGAACTGTTTCCCATACATCTTTAGAATTCATCATATCCATCTCTGCTCCCATGGCATGTTTCCAATTTTCCGCATCAGAGCCAGCCAGAGCCTCATCTACAAATTTTGGTTTGCCAACACAATCATGATCTATCTCCACCGTTACAATATTACAACACCCAGCACACATGAAGTGAGCCCTGCTGCTAGTCACCTTCACGTCATGGAGACACGCCAGATAAGTGGCCTTCTCTCGGTCGAAGTATGATCGGGAGTCAGAAATATTTTTATGGATCATTTCTAAACAACTAGGTCCGGTTAAGAACACTGGCTATATTTCCCCTCCCTCAAGTGACCATCCATACTCAAGAGGATCTAGAGATGGAATGAAAGGTAGAGGAGCATTCTGCCATATCAAAAGTTGCCATAGGGCCCTTAGATAATGCCGGTACAGAGCTGATTCGGCGGGGGAAGTCTGTCTGCGTTTCTTTGAAGAAGTGACAGTGAGAGCTTAGCTCTGAGAGAATTAATACAAATATGTGATTGCTTGAACCTCCATGAAGTGTCGTGCAAGCGAGCCACAAATTTTATAACAATTTAAAAGTCAGAAGACTGCGTTTCACCTGTAGAGGCTAGTTCGTCACGTTCTTCTGCAGTCTATGGATGTCCTCGATAGGTGGATGTCCTGAGACATCGTGTAAGTGTTTCCGTAGCGTCTGTGCAATTAAGTGTCTAGTGGCCTACCATATGGCAGTACTCTCAAAAAATTAGGACATTGAATTTTTTTTTACTGCAAATTCAGTTTAAGTTTTAAAAATTTTGAATTCCGTAAGCAAAATAGAACACCAATTAGAGAAGACTAAAAGTGGTCATTTTAGACAAAGTTACGAGATACATTGGACGAACACTAAAAACAACAAGACCTGTATGTCAAGTGTCAAAAACGAAGTCAAACATCCCTCTCAAACACATTGTTTATTGACAGTTGACCTTTGAAAGTGGCCCTCTCCGCATGAAAACTGTAAACAACTTCACACAACAATCTCATTGACGACCGGATTCTTGGAAGGAATTTGGCACCATGCAGCTTGTACGTGGCCATTAGGTTGACCTGGCTGACCCGATGTCACATTCCTCGCCACGAGGTCAGCTTCTGCTTGAATATAAAAACTGCCAATGATTGGCAGTTGACAAATGGAGAGCCTCCACCCGCGTTTCTATGCTATACTGGGAATTCAACTTCCGGTGTCTGTAAGTAGAAAGGTAACTAGCAATGCCATACAGATACACATACTATCTGCATTGTAACTTGATATGCGGATGTATGTTTACATCAGTACTCCACAGAACATAGAATTTGGATGTATCCGTTGTAAGGTGAGGGATATCCAGCAATGATGTAAGTGCTTTGGCTTCTGCAAGATAAATTGGAAAGTGAGAATACTTCGGATATAATATACTACAGAGATGCGCAATATTTATACTTCTGTACCTTGTAGTTTGTCTGCTGCAGCCAGATTCACCCAACGAACCCATTTTTTTGACGTTATTCCCACTGGATTCGTTTGTATATTTCCCCATATTTCCCCGTCAGGTCTTCGTTCTCATCCATGACAGCTTTGCTATTCGCATTGCCTTTGCGTATCGCCTTTGCTTAGGTTATCACCATAGATGACATGCAACTCAGAAACTAGACAAACCGAGTCGTCATCTTTACAGTCAATTACAAACCACAAAGGTTCGAACTTTTAAGCCGATGCATTGGTTACTTAAGGCATGTTGTAAGAAAAATATTCCTTACTTGCACTCTTACAACTACACAAATCTTACGACTCAAATCGAAGCAAGAACCGGTGCAGCGCCAGCACAAGATGCCCCTGGTGGTTCAGAAGGGCTCCTGCTTTCATCAGAAACGCTTCTTCGTCTCCAGCCGTTTTGGTTCTGGCGAAGAAGTTTTCCATTCTACGCCGCGTCCAGCTTCGGTCAGTGAGGTGGGTCCTCGTGGGAGACCTCTCCGTCGAAGTGCTTTAACAAAGCTCCTTGCCGTTGCCATCTCAACTGCCCAGCAGCGAACGGGAACCTCTGAGCCTCTTCATCGTAGAAAGTGCGGATCGATGTGTCCTCATTCAGTGCACGAATCTGAGTCCATCCCGGACTCGTACCTCCTCCACGGCACCCTCGTCAGCGGGATGAGTGCACCCTGGTCAAATTCACAAACCGAAACGTAGCACGCACCGAGCACTTTGCACTCTGCACCTCAAGGTTGTCACTCTGCTCCGCACGCCATGCTTAGTGTACAAGAACCTGTTGTGCGGGTACACTACCGAGTTAGCGTGAACACCCCATCTTCACAGTTGTGAATGCTAGTCACCCAAGCACACAGAACCCTGCGAGAAGCTTTCGGAGCGTGTACACAGACGCACTGAACTAACACTGACAGGCTGGTTCGCGTTTGTTTCTTCCGGTGGTCCGGCCCGCACTGACACTGCACTGACCACTGACACTGCACTGACCACTGACACTGCACTGACCACTGACACTGCACTGACTGGCTGGCATGCTCTGCCCGAGACTCAAAATACTTCCTCATGCACAGTTCTGCAAGTTCCCTACGTTGGGTCGCTTAGCACAGCGGTCCCGTAGGGAAGAGAAAACAGAGTCCGAGAGAAGTCATGAGAAAACAAATTACAAATTTTAGACTTTTATAATTTTTGAAGTTAAATATTAGATATAAATGCTCGAAAATTAATTGAAGTGAGTGAAAATGAAGCAAGCTTGACTGTGATAGTAACGAGAGAGGTACGAACAAGAGAATGACGGTAGCATTGGAGCTATAGTAGTGCACGCGTTGTGTAGACGACCACTGTTGTCCCTATCAGTGGACGCTTTGTGCAGGTGACCACTGTCTAGACTCGGTCCAGACCTGGTCGAAAGGCAGCGGTCAAGAGGTGTGCAACCGGCTGTGGTATATGAACTAGAATTGCTTCTACCTCTTGTACCTGTTGAGGAGGAGGCACTTCCTCGTCCTGCTCGGAGACACCGTCACCGCGGTCTAGTCGGACAAGGACAGCGACCGCCTTCCAGTTCTACCGCGAAGCCACGCTCCTCGCGACCTCCTGGCGACTGCCAACAAACCGGCCGGCACTTGAAACAAGCTCCTTGTGTCTGCACTACAGAAATTGTCGATTTTCTTACCATTTTGGGGTCGGCCAAGCGCAGCAGCATTGGCGTCCTCACCCGACTCGCTGCGGCTTCTCTGGCGAGTAAATGATGTCCTTAATCTCACTGGAAACGAAGAAGTACGTTAAGCTTCCAAATCAGTGGCTAAAAAGACCTAAGTATATTCCGGGGAAAAAGACAGCTTTCATTTATACTAAATTAGACACTCTGTAGCCTATTCAACAATTACCTTTCCGGCGACTACTTCCTTCTTTTGGAACCTTTTCTTTGACATAAACGAAATAGAAATAGAAGAAATAGAAATAGAAAATAGAATAATTATCATAATCAACTTCTGCGTATATGTAAAATGAAAAGGACAAATAACAGGAAACAACAGGCTAGGTAAAAAGGGCGAATATACTTCAAAACCGTACAGATAAATAAAAATCAAAACCGGTCAACACAAAACATCATCAAGTCTCTGGGCTGTGAGCCCCAGCGGAACATATAGCCGCCTTCGAAAACCGTGTTGTTGCCGAGTTGAATTGTGGCAAATACTTTTGAACATGAACGTATTTAGTTGTTTGTCACATCTCGGCTGCCGAGGGGAGAGAGTGCGGAGC
>CABIKL010002105.1:0-13375 GCA_902196195.1 Aptinothrips rufus
GTAATACAAAGAAATTCTTCGTAACTTACGAAGACATTTCTTTGTATTACGTTTGTGCAAAATCTCCTGTAACTTACAAAGAAAGTTCTTTGTAATACAAAGAAGTTTCTTTGTAAGCAACTAACAGTGCGCAAACTCGCAGATTGGATTCCAAACCCCAGCGTAGGTAATACCAAGGTCCCGGAGAAACATCGACGCCTCGCGGCCGATGTTACCAATTCAGCCAATATTTCACTGCCGTGTTTCTCGTGGCGTGGCGCCGTGTCTGCCTGCACTGGGGCGGCGCTGCGGTCCCGGCCAGGACTTTGTGAACGTGGGAACACGAGTATGGCGTGGCGTGGCGTGGCGTGGCGTGCAGGTCTGCAGTGTCGCCAGCCCACACGCTCTTAGAGTGAGCCCAAGGACGGAGCTATGTCCCAAAAAGGAAAGTAATTAAGGCGGTCGGCTGCCGTGGAAAAGTCTCCTCATCTGGTATTCCGGACATTTTCGGTGTCGCGTGGGCTGTTCCAGTCCTCTGCTGCAGCCTGCCATCCATCAAGGGAACTGCTCCAGCGACTTTCAAGGCAGCATCATCGCCAAAACTAACAGACTATGATTTCGAGCCATCATGTCTTGGACATACTCCTATGTTAAGACTGGTGGGGCTCTGTCGTGCGGAGTACAGCAGTCGGATTTGCTTTAAGATGGTGAACCTCAGACATTAGCACTAGAGCCGCATAGAAAACCTGAATTCCAGATTCTGCGGGGCAACCCAATCCAGAAACCAGGGCTAAAAATATATTTTTGAGGTCGTTTTGAGACCTACCTGCATGCTTACTTCCTTACTAAAAAATCGTTTATACACCACAAACAAATCCCAACCGTCATAAGGTACTAACAAAATCGTTTGTATTACTAACAAAGTTGTTAGTAATACTAGCGATTTCGCTCATAATACCAACGAATTTTGTTCGTACGATATGACGGTTGGGATTTGTTTGTAGTCTATGAACAAACCGCCGAATTTGTTAGTAAGGAAGTAAGGGTGTGAAAATGATCACGAAGTTACGAGACGCGTTTTGGAATACGTCTCAAAATGACCTTTTAAAATTTGTTCCATTGGTTTCCAGATTGGGTGGCCCCAGAATCTAAGTTTTGTTTTTTCCGTGCATATGATTCGATTCTTTTAGCGATGGTTTGACATTTTAATATAGCCGTAGCCATACTTCATACTTACAGGAGTTTCAAAGCAAAACGTATATTGGATGCCATTTAGCTTGGTGGCTTTATAGGATTCCGTTCTTTTGTCCCCGATTGTACTACTGTGCCCTGATTTACGCGGGCGTAAAGACCAGACGCGATCCTGCCTTAACGCCCCAGCTGTCCTGGTTGTTGCGGGTATATCATGGTGAGACGGATCAAACTGCTGAGCTGTAAAACGAGTCCTTAAATCCGACCGACCGACCGCGCCCTGAGGGGGCATAACGGGCTGCCTTGGCGATCGCGTCGCTCCCAGCCACCCACCTAGAGAGCCTGGAAGAGAGAGGCGACAACTGTCATGGCGGCAGTGGGCCAGGCAGCTGCTGGGATCCAGCTGGGGGCAGCGCAGCGCATGCGCAGTGCCTCGCTACCTGGGCGCGCGGCGAGGGTGCGGGGTAGAGCGGACACAGCTGGATCCCAGGCCGGCAGCCGCCATGACAGTTGTCGCCTCTCTCCCTCTAGGCTCTCTTCACCCACCCACCGACTGCAGCACCGAGCAGCCCGGCAGAGCTGGCATCATTCGCACTCACAAGCCACGCGCCAAAGTGCCCCAGATTGGCCGGAAATGGCGAAAGAAAAGATGCAAACGAAACCGGAAAAGAAAGAGCAGGTGGTCCGTGCCGGGGAGCAGTGCGCCGGGCAGGGCTGGGCTGTATGGTACTTGCACTGCAGTCAGTGCAGTGGCGGAGCCTTCCGCCGGGAAACCTCGAAGCGGACGTGGTATGAGCAACACTGTATTCAGTCTCTCGCGCGTGGGGTATAGCCAGTCGGCTGTCCTACAGGTGGTGGTGTGGTAATGATGGGTGTGAGTTGGAGTGTAGGGTGTCACTTTGAGCCTGGCTGTGGACTCCACAGTTCGCAGGGGCTTCCCTCAGCAGGCTACCAGGGCAGCGCGAGTGAGGAGACAACATAGCAAGCGTGCGTGCAGTTCAATTCAGGCCAATTGGAACGCGGGCCTCTTTTAACCGGGCCACGTCCAATTGGAACCGAGAGTGGCGCGAATACACTCTATCTATACCTTTGGCTGATACGATTTCCACTGCTCGATCGACGCAAGCTAGATGCACTTCGCACTTTAAAAAACATGTATTTGTGGATTCACGAAGTTCGTCTGGAAAAATTTATCGAGAATTATTTCAGGAGAACTCTGTATGTGCTGGAAATTTACGAAGGGCCTTAGAAGAACAGTTTCAGATGGACTTTGTGACTTTACCAATATACTTTTAACTGTTTTCCATGAAAAACAAGACATGTTGTTACTACGATGATCAACCGTCCGGTCACGTGGCGACGGCAACTTTTAATAACGCACTAACTATCGAGTATCCCGCCAATAACGTGTCCTGACCTTGGTGCTGCTCGTGAAACATTGGCGTCGGTTCGGCCGCCATGTTGGACCTTAGCCGCCGGCCTAGCATTGAAAGTCCCTCGCGCCAAGGGTATCGTCAGGGGAGGAAGCCCCACAACCGCGGACCCTGACCTTGTGACACAGCGCCGCGCATTTAGGTCTCCCAGTGACCGCAGGGGGCGGGGCTTCGGGGTGGTTCCACTCCACTGCAGCGCTGAGCGGGGACGAAATCGACAGCTCACCAGGTAGCTGCAGGGGCGTACGGGAGGGAAGGCAAAATCACCGCGCACTTTATTGGCAGTCGGCTCTAAAAATTGTGTAGATGTAAAATTTAATGTAAAATATTGCGATGTTTATCTGCTCGAAACTTATGTCATGGACGTATATTGGAATTTGGATTTGTTGATGCGTTTGAGAGCACCATTAGGTCTTTTAAAAAAAGATATTTTTTCGCGTAGCGCGTAAACCGAATATTTTCTTTAACTCAGTAAAATTAAACAATTATAAAAATACGCGGGCTTTTTTTTAAAGGTCAGCCTGTAATTTATTTTTGTTTTTCCAGAGCTCTTCTTGCTTTGTTAGGAGAGACGGAAAGGCGAACATATTGTTGGCAGTCCCTTGACGCAACTCGTTATGGCGTGGCAGGTCCCCCTGACATGACGTGCCTCTCCGCGCAGCACGGCGCACGGCCCGTCTCGTCTGTCTCGCTCCCGTCCACGCAGTCTAGCCCGGCCCGGCCGGGTCTAGTGTGGGTGGCCGCTTTGTGCAATGCGGACTGTCATCACAGGCATGGAGTCCACGCTTAAAAAACACGGTAAAAACGATCCCTTGATTTTCAAGGATAGGTGGATTCCAAGGATGTCGCTATGCTGAAATGCCCATAAGGACCCTTGGAGTGATCCACCTATCCTTGGACTTCAAGGGATCGTTTTTCGCGTGAACAAAACCCAGATACTATGCGGAAACCCAATCTAGAAACCAAGAGTAAACAATATTTTGGGTGGTCGTTTTTGAGACCTATTTCAGAATGGAAGCTTCGAAACGCGGTTCGGGGTTAGACTCGCAAACGGACCTTAAAAATTATGTTTTATTTTACCCTTGGTTCCTGCATTGGGTCGCCCCAGAATCTAGGCTTCGGTTTCTCTGTGCAGCCGTGACAGCACTATCAGCTAGGAGCTAGGTTGGACTCCGCTCTATATGGCCAGCATTAAAAGTCCCTCGCACGAGGAGTATGGACATGTTTATGTCTGTCCCTACGGCTCTTTGAAATCGGCCCGATCTCCTGGGCGTTGCACTTATTTACTACCACCCGGTTGCCGTGACTTATTATTCGCAGACCGTTCCATTCTTCACGGGCCACTCCATTATTCGCAGGCGACTCCATTATTCAGCTGCCGCTCGTATCCTGCCGCAACCTTTTAACCTGCGACGTATTGCAGAAGGTGAGGCTTTGGTTCTACGAGTTGTGTTGACGGGCCAAGCGGCAGTAACTCACCGCGGCGTGGCGTGGCGTGGCGGTAGGGGAGAGAGCACCACTGTCACGTGAGCGCGAGCTACTCTTCGTTTTCTGTAGTTGGTTTGAACCTTAGACATGATGCGAGCTCCCGTAACGACCTATCCTTAAACCTCGTGTCTTCTAGATAATCGTCCGCAACCTCCTCGCTTGCACACCTCTGTTCCAAACCACGTAACTACATTGTACGTATTTCCTTAGCCGTGCAGTGGGTGCGGTCCACGTCGTGGGGGCGCCTCTCTCCCTTACACTCTCTCTAGGCGGTGACCCGCTGGGTACCACTGGACCAACGGGTCACAGCAGCCACACGCTTTGTCTTGTGTTCTTTCTTGAGAATGGAACAGCAGCTTTTGCAACGAGCCCGGCCACTGGGAGGTGGGTTATTGCTACTCGCACCGTACGTCTTGAAGAGAGCCGCCCGACTCCTGGTGAGGGTTGGGATACCCAATCTTGTTTGAAACCTGGTCGAAGTTAGTAACTGGTCTAAAACGTCTCCAAAAACAGGAAATCTACCTGAAAAAACTGCCAAAAAATGTGTGGAAAATTTGCAGCGGTTTTGGAAAGAATTGGACAGGACATTCCCAGTCGAATGTATGAAACAAAAGGATAATTGCATCGACGTCGTTTGTCCATCAACTAACTATTTCTCACTGACAGTTAATTCTTGAAAGTGCTTATTTTTAGAACAAAATGCACATTTTTTCCTCGTTCAAAGTACAGCAGATGGCTGCAATCGGATGTCGGACTGTAGATTTCAAAGTATCCGATATGTTTCGCAGAGTGTTACTTGCGCTCCACGCACCGTGGCGGAGTATCAAGTTACGCTTCGTTTACTGGAAATATGAAACGGAAATGATGTGCGCGGATGTGGTGACTTAACAGCGCGGGGAGGTCTTGGCGTGCAGGTGCTGAGCTGGCGGTGAAGAGACTGACTGGCCCGTGGCGCGTGCCTTACGGTCTCCGGCCCCGGCCGGGCCTGCTTAGAGAGCCTTGAAGGAGAGAGGCGACAACTGTCTTGGTGGCAGTGGGCCTGGCAGCTGGCAGCCGCTGGGATCCAGCTGGGAACAGCGCATGCGCAGTGCGTCGCTAACTGGGCGCGCGGTGGGGGTGCGGGGCTGAGCGGACACAGCTGGATCCCAGACCGGCAGCCGCCATGACAGTTGTCGCCCCTCTCCTTCAAGGCTCTCTAGGCCTGCTGCACTGCTGCAGCCCGCTGCCGATCCATGCATACCACACGGCCACACGCCACCTCTCCCCTCGACGCCGGCTGGATGGAGGCACTACGGGGGAGAGACTAGTAAGCACAACGTGACTCTGCGGCGTGGGGCTGGGTCAGGCCCGGGCTACTGGCCTAGACTTTAAGCAACTAGAAACGTTTCATAGACAAACTCTGCTTACAGCCTGCCTAAAAGTTTCCTAAAAAAATAACGGGAAAAAAATCGAAATACAAACTTTAAAATGTCGTGAAATATTCGGGGAAGAATTGTCTAGTTTCCGCAGTTATTATTTTTCTGCATGCTTACCATCACGCAACAGGCATGCTACGCTAAACAACTATGGCAGTATTTGTTAACACTTGCCATATTGGTGCTGTCCCTTTAAGCTCCTGCTCGTTATTAGGAGGTAATACGCACGTGACGTTGATGACAGCTAGGCTCTCTCTCTCTCTCTCTGGACCGCGTCGAGGAAGCTGTGACGACCCGTGACGTAACTACCGCATCCCAGTTTTCCCCAATCTTCGAGTTGTTAGTCGTGGCTGCCCAGGGCTGGCTCGTGTCGTGGGCGCCTCCAGACTAGGCCCTGTGGCTGCCTGTGGCTCAGCGCGTGCCGGGCCGAGCAGGGCCGGGCCGGGCCGAACCGCTGCAGTGCCACCTGTCGACAGTCCCACATCATTAAACACCTGCGTACGCGTGCGCCCCACGTCCACCTAACCATCTGCTGCCTCAGCTGACCAATAAGATTGTCGCGTACGAAGGAACGACACCTTAAAGAACCCCGAAACCTGGCCGTCCACTCACTGCAAAACTCAAACCTCAAATCGATGGAACGTTCGAAGGAACATGCGAAGGTTAGTGGAACCAGTCGATTCGAAGGAATTATTATTCCTTCGAACTGCCGTCTGCGTCGCCGTTCCAACTTCTATTCGAAAGGAAAAATCCTTCGATTCGACGGGTTCCACAAACCTTCGAACATTCGAAGGGTTTTTCCTTCGAGTTGACGGTTCTAGTTTTGCAGTCGACTCTGTTCTTCTTGAGAGGATGGTTTTCACTTGCCTTACTCATTTGTATGTGACAGTCGTCTTCGAACTAAATTGTTTTTTATTTTATTGTATTTTTTGGTTTTAGAAAAGTTCTCAAAATGCCTTGTCTGAACTGAGGGATGTGTGTATTATTGCGCCGGACGCTACCGCCCTGCCGTGCAGTACTCTTGCATCACGTTACAGCGCACGCACGGGTCGCCGTAATCACATTAATGTTATTCCGACCTGCCCTGCCGGCCGGGCGGGCAGGCTCAGCCGGGCGGGCCCAGCCGTACCATGACCGCACTCTACTCCCACGAAACGAATGTGCGCTCGTGCGCCTCAATTTGTTGCAATTTATCCGGCTGGCTGGGCGCGGAGTCGCGGCGTTGATTCGGCTGCTGGACCCCTGGCTAGGCTCGGGCCTTGTCGGCGGGCCTTATTCTATGTTACTGTGCTTGTTCGCGGCCTGTTCTGGTCATTGAACGAGAATGTAGCGGTTGGCTTGATACTTCCCATAGTTAGAAATGGATATGGATTGTACCACACTGCAAAAAAGTTGTTAAAAATTTCGCACAAAAAACGTTTTTGATTGATCCATCGTAAACAGACAAAATTTCAATCATTTCTGTTCTGGGTCTAAGTCGACCAATATTCCTGTTTCTAAGTCTCCAAATTTCCGTCGTAAATTCACGATGATCTTGTAAAACAACAAAAATCGCTTAGTACATGCCCAAAATAAGCATTATTTGCAAGATTTTGTAAGTATCGGTCGGAAAGTTTTCAACAGACGTGTTTCAGAATTTTCCAACAATATTTTAACAATAATGCATCAGACAGAGCGCACCGGCTCACGTGTTGCTGGCGACTCTCTCAGAGCTCTCTCTAGTTTCTAGTTCAAACGAGTGGAGCTCTCCCCGACCTTTCAAAGGCGTTTAGCGTTTAGAAAAAGGTTTTTGTATCGGCGTGGCTTGGCGTGGCGTGGCGTGACGTGGTGTGGCGCGCCTCTTAGATAAGAGGATGCTCAGCGTGTCTCGGCGGCGCCGCGGCGCCCGACGTAACCTTTCCCAGGCCACCCAACACCGTCATTTCGCCCTGCCTCCCGAACCTTTCTATTAGACTGGAGCCATAGCTCTAGCTGGCTGGTGGGTGTGTCGACCGGTCCTAAATAACGACACAATAATCATGCCAGATAAGTAAACCTCGATGGGAGGCGTGCGGTTTGTTCGCCGGCCCAATAATCCCGATCGGCAAATCTAACGGTGCCGCGCTCTGGTCTGGTCGTGCTGAGCCTGTGGTGAGGACGGGGAGAGAGCGGGCAGAGTCACGAGAGTCTCCTAGCCCTCATTGGAGCTCAGTCAATTCGGAGATTAGAGAGGTCCCATACGGGAAATTAGAGCACTCGCAAACTGCTTGGATGATAAATTGAGAAAATTTCGCTTCGAATGAGATTTTTCTTTGATTTATTTGATTTTCGTACATTGAACAGTAAAAATTTCCTCCGTCACAATTTGATTAAATTAATTTTCACTGTTATAATTGTTACGCAATTTCAATTTTCCATGTTACACTCTCAGACCCCCATTGTTCTTTTCGTTTATAACGCATTGCCAAATTTGTGCAACAATAGACTTTTAACACAAAAAAAACCTAACCTAACGAACAAATTTGTCCATGGCTGTTAACAAAGATGTTAAAAGCGTATTAACAAATTTCTTAGTAGCTCTATTGTTGCACAGATTTGACTATGGTTATTGCCAAAAGACAATGGCGGTCTGAGAGCGTACAATGAAAAACGAAACTGTGTCCATGACGACTAATGGTGTTTTTGGCTGAGCAGTGCTACGGTATAAAATCACGTGCTGGAGGCAATTCTCTCCCCGCCGGCGGATCTTTAATCCCGGAGCAAAATTTAAAACTGGTCGAATAAATGCCGCGCCTTCCTCTTGCCATCCCAGGCCATGAGATATGACACGCCTTCCCAACCTTCCCATCCATGAGATTTTAGCGAACGTATAACTTGTCTCCGACTCGGGCCTTATTCGGTCAGCACACACGATACACGGCCCATCCACTCACACTGCAAAAAAATGTTAGCCTACTACAGTTTTTCATCTTTTTACAAATTTTATCATTTTTAGACTTAATGGTAGATATACTTCGTAAAATTGGAACAATATGTAATGAAATGAACTTAAAAGAGAATCTCTTAAAATTATAATATTATTTTGTGAAAGAGCAACTTAAGTTGCTGTACAAAAACAGTAAAAACCGGTAAAAACAGACAATTCGTAAAATAAATTTTACACAGAATTTTTCATTATGCGAAATAATTCTTTACAGTGTTTGTTTTCGCGCCAGTAAGGGGGGTCATAGGGGCAGGGGCCACGGGCACGGCCCGGCGGGCTCGGCTGGGTAGGGTGGCAGTGCCGCCGTAGTGGCCTCGGTCTGTCAAGTCGTCCTGCTAACTGGATAAGACAATGCGTGCGTCCCGGTGCGTCCAGCCGCGCTGCCGCCGACCTGTTTTTTCTTGTGCCCTATAATTGTTGTCACAACTGTGCGGTTTCCTTCCGTGGATGTTCAGGGTTTTCAACAACCATCATTTTAACTGTCTTCTGCTCACGCGAAATTCCTGACGTACCGTATATGGAGACATATGAATGACACATATTTGACATGTATTGCACATGTATGTGACAATGTGACATATACGGATTTTCTGAATATTTTAATATGTCTGTATGCAAGGGGTCAGTCACTAGACCATAATTTGTACACAAGATTACATGATTACATTGATTACATCGGATTACGGCAAGTAAAGTCAACAACTGGGCTAAAATTTTTGTATTTCCGGTCTGTTTGTGATAATTGCTGAACGAAATGGCTCCGGTAATCATCATTGGCTTTCAAAAACGAAGTAAAATATCAATATTTTTAACAAAATTGCCGAAAGTTTGTACACATGATTACATCACTGACTGACCCCCCGTCTGTATGTCACATATAAATCAGCACTGGTACCACCGTACAAAATATTAGGTACACCGTCATAACGTTTAGATTAATTGCAGAGTACTATAAAGCTGCGTCCCTATACATTTAGCTCCTGTAGTGCTGGATCCATTGGCTGGGTCGCGGATCTGTTTCTTTTTCGCGTGCGCGGCCGAGCTCCGTCGGTCGCTGTTTGGGCCAGTCATTCCACGGGCGTTAGAGACGCTCCCGCTAACATATGCAAAGCACTCTGGGTTTGAATTCAGGCGCCGACTTTTTATTCCCCCTGGCCTCTAGGCGGATAGAAAGATGGATAGATGCATTGTGATATTAACGCCTGTCAACTTTTGGCTGCGTCAGTCAGGTGAAGTCACGCAGTGCGAATCTTAATCGCCTATTCGTTCGGGTGGGTTGGGGTTGGCAGAAGATGTATGCTGGTCGTAATGTTGTTTTTTTTCCTTCCCTAATGGTTTTCGCGGAGGAATGGGGGGCTATAAGCCGCTCACCGATCGAGAAAAAGAAATATTGTAGCAGAAGCGCTGTGTGGGTGCAATAGTGGGCAGTAATCCAGTGTTAATCCAGTCGTGGAGGATCTCGGCTCACTTATCTCCCTGCAGGTAGCAGTACTAATGTGTTTATGGCTCGCCTCAACACTCCGGTCCTAACCCTGAGGGTCTGACGGGGAACTCCCTTCGCCCTAGGAGTGTACCCAGCGCGTCATCATCTAGAAACACTTTGAAGTGGACTCGCTTCTGATTGGTTGTCCTGCTCCCTCCATTGATCAGTCGCTGCAGTCCGCACTGAAAAACCAAAACCCAGAATCTGTGGCAATCCGACCCTCAAACCACCGGTATAGCGAAATGCTTTTGTTAGCCATTTTGAGACCTATTTCAAAACGAGCAGAAAGCTGTGAAACCCGATTTAGAATCAGTCTCAAAATGACATGAACTTTTTTTTTTTATTTACGCTTGGATCGTGTGTTGTAGGTTAGCTTGGCCCACACTGTACGCTATTAAAACCTTACAAAGGATTTCTTCGCCTTACGAAGAATTTTGTTCGTAGAGTAATGGCCCCATTTTGGGCCGCTGACCCTAATTCGAGCCACCCCCTTATAATCATTTGCTGGCAACTCCTGATTCCAAACGACAAGGAAATTTAAAAGTTCACATTGTAATTTACAATTTGTACAATTTGTAAACTCTTAAATTTTTTGTCGCCTACGACCTAAAGTAGCCTGCAAGTAATTTAAAGGGGGTGGCTCGAATTAGGGCCAGTGTCCCGAAATACGACCATTCATTACTCTATTACGAAGGATTTTAAGCATACGTAAGCTTACGAAGAATTTTCTACGTAAGAACGTAGGATTTTCTTCGTATTACAAAGGATTTTCTTCGTATTACGAAGAATCATGTTTTGTATTACGTATGCTTCAAATCCTTTGTAAGGTTTTAACAGTGTAAATAAAAAACCGATCCCTTGAAATCCAAGGATTGGTCCTTATGGGCTTTTAAGCAGAGCTGCTGCTGGTTCACATGACTTGGTGAGTCACGTGATGTCAGCTCCTCACCGCACTGCCACGCGACGCACCGCGCGACACACACGCCCGCATGCAGGTGGTTAGCGCGAAGCAGCGGGACGCTCGACACCCCGCGCCGCCACGCCCCGCCACGCCCCGCCACGCCCCGTGTGCGTTATCGCCGCCCTGCCCTTGCCCGCCGCGCTACTCCGCGCTACTCCGCGCTACGCTCCGCCACGCTCCGCCACGCCACTCGTCATGTCCTGCCAGGTGATAACCCGCAGCTGTCAGGCAGGCAGTCCGCCGCGCGAGTTGGTCTGAGACGCATCCTGTACTTGGCGGAGTAGTCGGGCGTAGAGTGGCGTATCGAGTGCGGTGCGGCTGCGCATGGACTTGACCTCTGACTCGGAGGGCTAGGGGCTGCAGCTGCTGGCGGACTCCAGCGGGCTGGAGACTTCAGAGGGCTGTGCTTCAGAGTGCCGTGGACTCCGAAGGGTTGTAGATTCCACAGGGCAGTGCTTCAGTCGGCTGTAGACTTCAGAAGGCAGTGCTTCAGAGGGCCGTGGACTCCGAAGGGCTCTGGATTCCAGAGAGCAGTGCTTCAGTCGGCTGTAGACTTCAGAAGGCAGTGCTTCAGAGGACCGTGGACAAGGGTTGCAGATTCCAGAGGGCAGTGCTTCAGTCGGTTGTAGACTTCAGAAGGCAGTGCTTCAGAGGGCCGTGGACTCCGAAGGGTTGTAGATTGTAGATTCCACACGGCAGTGCTTCAGAGGGCTGTGGATTTAAGACAGCAGTGCTTCAGACCTTTTAGACCTTTAAAGAGCTGTAGACTTCAGAGGGCTGTATTCTCTTGAGAGCAGTCTGTATACTCTAGAGGGCAGTGCTTCAGAGGGTTGTATTCTGGGAAGGGCGGTACTTCAGAGGGCTGTTATACTATAAGGCGAAGTGCGCTCGAGAGAGCTGTAGAGTTCAAAGAGCAGTGCTCTAGAGGGCTGTGGACATCCTGTCCGAATCGGGACAATCAGCAGGGACATCCGAAGGGTTATACTCTCCAGAGGGCAGTTCCCCGGGCTGTGCTCTAGACTCCTGTGGACTCCGCAGAACTGCAAAGTCCAGAGGGCTTTGGGCCCCAGGAGCTGTTGTCCAGCTGGATACTATGAGCCGAGTCATGAGAGCAAAGCAGCTGGTGGATGACGGCATACAGGTGGCTCTGCAGTACGCTGTCCCGGTGGCAAAGCGCATTCGCTTCGTGCTCTCAGACGAACAGGTAAACACGGCTCCCTGGATTGCTGCGCTCAGAAATGTCTGCTTGCCCAAGCACTGTGCCCTCTCGCATATTTCCAGCGGACCGCGGGTACACAAAGAACGTCTCATCTATCATGCCGCCTCTCCCTTCCTTAGACGATGGTAGAAATCTGCTGACCGAGTCTCAGTAGTCCGACGCAGGCCTTTGCGCAGAAAAAAACAAAAATCTAGATTCTGGGGCAACTTAACCTAGAAACCAAAGGTGAAAAAAGTTTTGTTTGGAGTTCACTCGGGAGTTCATTTCGAGAATCATTTCAAAATATCGCCAGAATCTGCGTTTTGGTTTTTCTGTGTACCGCTTTGTCTTACACTCTCGGACTCTGTTAACTATTCTGTTAATATCCTGTGGATAGCTATTAATATTTATTAACTATTATTTAGCTATTAACAATTTATTAGCTTTTAATATTTATTAACAGCTATGAACTATTTATTAATGATTATTGATGAATTTGTTGATGAATCATTCCATTTCGTTAATAGCTTATAAGAGCACAAATTTGTTAGTGGCTATGAACTTAATAAGGGATGAGAGTGTGGTCCATACCGAACATTAAGATGTTGAGAGATTGCTAATTGAGGAAAAGAAGGAAGAGATAAGGCTCACGGCTCACGTTCACGTTGCATGCGCAGACGCTATGCCCGCCTTGCGCACCCCCTCTGGGAATGCACTCTGAGGTTTACTTCTTCCTTCTTTTCCTCATTCAGCCGTCTCTCGAGTAGCTTAATCTGACAGTGACTTCGAATACTTCAAAGCAGTCGGTTCCCTCCCCTCCCTGTGCCGTTGCGTCATGAAGGGTGGTGACAAACTACATGTCGGCTTGCCTGCATCTGGCTCCTCACAGCTGCTTACGTCACGCGGACCGGAGCTATTCGGATACCGGTTCAAACTTCCCGCGAGAAAGGTCGCGTCTGGCAGCCAGGCAGGCAGGCAGCCAAACTGACGGCCAATAAGCTGGCAGCACGGTCCTCTGCATATGATGCAGTTAGCAGCAGTTTTGTTTTCACTCGAGGAGGGCACTGTCATTTTCATTACATGCGATATTTCTCTGTAATGCAGAGGATTTTGAGCAGGCGTTTTACATCACTGAAAAAACAAAAGTGTACTTGTATACTTTTGAAAAGTATAATAGGGGGTATACTTCTGTAGAAGGGTAGTTTGCGTAAAATCGCCATAAGAGAAGGAAAGCAAAAGGGTATTTGTATACTTTTGAGAAGTGT
>CABIKL010002106.1:0-13374 GCA_902196195.1 Aptinothrips rufus
GGGGGGGGGGGGGGGGGCGAGTCGCTCAGCGCTCCCGTTCCCCGCTACCCTCTCCTCGCCCTGTGCCCGTCGCTGCCCTGGCCTCCCCTGCTTACTGCTTGTCCTCGGTGATGGTCAGGTGTCCGAGAGCCTCGCCGTCCTCCAGGAGGGCCTCCTCGTCGTCCTCTGCGACCTCGATTTCCATAGATTCTCCCGGGGGGTGGAGCAGGGCTTGCTCCTTCGGGATGGTCTCGGGCGCCGTCACGACGTCCACCGACTGCTGGGTCGCGCTCGGGGTCTCTTTCTCGGCCTTCTTGTTGTTGGCGTGGTCGGGGCAGGTGGCCCTGTAGTGGCCGTACTTATCACAGGCCCCGCAGCGAGGACCTCGCTTAGGCTTGCGCTTATTTGCCTTTTTCGGAGGCCCCTGCCCCTGGCCCTTCCCCGAGCCCTGCCCGCCGGCGTGCAGGGGCTGCTCGCCGGACGGCCCAGGCTGGCCTTTAAAGATCCTCACCGTGAAGGTGAGGGTACCGGGTTCGGGGCCTGGGGCGGGCGTTACGGAGAACGCCGCGTCCGGCAGGATTCCCGCGAGGGACCCTACGCATGCCTTGACCTCCCTAGACGGCTCAGAGGGGCGCGGTTTCGCTTGACGCAGACGCGGGCGCAAAGCAGAGCTCTGCCCAGGCTTCCTGTCTCTAGCGTGTTCGGGCCGCCTTGAGTGCTCAGCAGGCTCCTGCTTTGCTTTCTTGGCGTCCCTGTCCCTAGCGTGCGGGTGGAGTGTGTACTTCGGAGCAGGCTTCTGCTCCGTGGGCTTTTCACTCTTATCTCCCTTGCGCCAGGTGTAGCGATCCCTTCTTTGTGTCGTGTCTTGCCTGGGAGCAGGTTTCTGCTTCCTCGGCGACGCATTCTTAACGCCCTTAAGCCTGTCGTCCCGCTTTAGTTTGCTCTTATGCCGCCTGATGCAGGCGTAGCAGACTCTGCCACAGCCCGGCATCGGCGGCCGGTTGGTTTTGTTATCGCAGCCCAGCTGCGAGCAAGGGCCACTTTCCGGTCCCTTCATGTCCTGGTCACGACCCGTGACCTCCGGACCGACTATTACGCTTTTTACGCTCATGTTCGAAAGGTCTGAGTTCTAGGAGTCCCAGTCCTCTCTGGTCAGAGTGTGCGCCTCGACTGAGGGGTGCGGAGGGCTGCGGCAGGCTGCAAGCCGGCTGCGCTCCGGCTCCGTAGAGAGGAAGTAGTGACTGTCCGCTGACTGCTGCCGACTGACTGAGCTCCTCCGCTCTCAGGCCGGCTCGCCTCCCGTGGCGCTAGCACAGCGCCTGGTGGCGAGCGGCCGAACTGCAGACAGTGCAGCCACTACCCCCCTCCCCCCTCCCCCCCTCCCCGCAGCATTTATTTACAATGACATTGTAAACAACAAAAGAAAAACAACTTTCAAAATAAAACGTGACAACCCAATAAAATCTTCTTTGTGCAGCTTCCGCCTATGTCGTCTCATTCCCTACAGCGTGCCCTGTGGCACAAGGCGCATTCGGACAGTCATACATTCGTCGATAATTCTTCTCTTTGCCTCTCTAACCCGCAGCACAAGCGGATCGGCAGGGCAGGAGTGTGGAGTGGTGGTTCGGAAGTTACCTCCCCCTTCATCACTTTGTGTCCTTCCATGACACTCACGGTGCAAGCAGGTGAAATGCTTTTTTGTGATAAAAGTAGCCGTCTTCACATACGCAGTGCCACAATGTGCTGTTTGCACGCTGCCCAGGTGCGGGGATGATGCTCCATCTCAAAAATTTAAATCACATACCTTTGAACATTGTGATGAGTGTTATACAGAATCCATTGAGTACAACTGATCTCAATCAATCCCATTTCCATCAACATCTTCACTTAAAACCGGAGGTTTATGAGGACATTGATTGTTGAATTTGACGAATTCTTAGACAAAAAACAAATTGAAACTAAAATGAGTCAAACCAAAATAAAATAAATATACCATGAGGGGCATGCTTCGATATACAATGACTCAAAACCTACCACAAATTTAGACTATGAGGGTTTGCCTGCATTTCGTTGGTATTGGAAGAGGTGGAGGTGGAGTCTCCAAAGTCGCCATTATCAAGCGTGTTCAAGGTGTCAAGGAACACGTGAACCAAGAAAGCCAAACACCGTGCAATGCACGTGTTAACGTGGACGTGCACCTTGCCGTGCAGGGCGAGCGCCGCGCCGCGGCTGCTGGAGCCCCTAGCGACGTGCCCGGCCCACTTCATGGCGGCCTTCTGTATGAGCGGCAGGATTGGGGAGTGGTGGTTTGTCCTTTCACGGGCTTCCAGGACGCTCCTCAGGTCGTACTTGTCGATTGCCTGATTGTGCACGGCTCGTGCTGCACGATGTTGTTCTCCACGGCGGCGATCTTCATGGCCTGGGTCTTGGTGATCGTCCAAGCCGCGGCGCCGTGCAGCAGGACGTGTCTGATGTCAGGGGATTAATTGATTGATCTTGGCGCCCGTGGAGACTCGCTTGGAGCACAGCACGCCGTACGCCCGCAGCGTGCTGCTCCTCCTCGCGGTGATCTCAATGGCGCAGGGGGCGTCCTACGAGATGAGGGTGCCCAGGTATTTGCAGTGCGCGACGTGGCCGCCCGCCTGAACAGGAGATTTGAAGATGGGCGGGCAAAAGTTCGTCGAGGGCGCGGCATGAATGCCGGGCTCAAGTGGGATAACTGACGATAAGGGCCGCCGCGGTATGGGCCTGACGGGACTGGGTGAGAGGCCTCAGTCAAGGCCGCAGGCGGCACTGGGTCATCATTGAGGCAAGGTTGCAGGGCCCTGGGTCATCATCCAGGCAAGGCCGCCGGGCACAGGGTCAGGGCCCGGGCGAGGCCAAAGGTGTGAGAAGACGTGGTAGCGACAATGGAGTCGCAGGGCGGTTACGTCACAGGGCGCGGCCACCAACAGGAAAGCTGGGCGAGGGTGGAAGGGACCGTCCGCGAGCCCTGAAAATTAAAAACGTGAATGTTCGGCAAAACCTGAAGGCACGGGTTTGAATAAAAGTTGCGCAAAAATAAAATTAAAATACTAAAAAAAACACTGCTAAAAAAAATTAATTAAAGTAAGAATACCACTTTGGATTTCGTTTCGTTTGGCTTGAAGTGAGCGTATATACAGAAATACGTAAAAAGGTATAAAGATATAAAATGCAAATGAAACTTAAAAGGTACAAAAATATAAATGGAAAATAGAACTTAGAAAGGCATAAAAATATAAAGGGGAAAAAAACCGAGAAAGGGAAATAAAAATTATAGGTAAAAAAATCTGAAACGCTGGAGGATTTGAACCGGAAGATACAGACCAGTGCAGAACCACACGAACGGCAGGTGACGTGAACGCGATCACGGCGACGGTGGAGTGCAGGGGCGGTGACGGGCGGGGGGACCGCCACTGACATCAGGTGAGAGGCGCTTGAGCATTACCCGCAGGGTGGGAGCTGTCTCGACGCGGGGCGTCCTGTCGGCCGTCGTGGAGGGTTCGGCCTGAGGTTGCAGGGAGGGTGCCCGCCGAAGAACGGACACAGACCCGGACCACTCAGGCCTGGGCGGCAGAGGCTGAGCGAAGGGGGCGGCGGGGGCGGGCGGCCCTCGCTGCCGGGCAAGGAGGCAGGAGGATCCTGGTTGATGGCTTGCGCTGTTGCACCGGTCGCAAGAGTGTGAATGAAGGCAGTGCAAGCAATTGCACGCGCAGGTGGCGCAAACAGGTGCCGCTGGAGAGGGGGGCGGGAGTATGGCAGAATCAGCAGCTCTGACCATTTCACCGCTGCCACGGCGGTTAACGGCACGCCAAGGTGCCGCGGGTGTGTCCCCGCTATCGCATGATCATAGCATGCGTGGCACATCTATAAGTATCGGAGCATTAGATTTCAGCCAGTCCGTAAACACCGGAGAAATTAAGTTACTCTACTTACACGAAACCTCGCGGCCCCCCGGGCCGCGACCCCGAACTCAAGGCTGTACTGTACTTCCGTGTTACTCGGCATCTCGCACTCCTGCAAACGACTGACGCCAGCAGCGTCACACACGGCTGGCGAAGGGCTGTGGTCCAGCTCGTGAGAAAGTGCTGACTAAGTTGAAATTTCTTAGTTCAGGCCTAAGGCCGCTAGGTGTCCCTAGGGGTACCGTTTCGACATCGGTACTACAGAGACAGCCCTGTAGAGAGCGGCCCGCGGAACACAATCTTGAACTAATTTTGAGTGGCATTTTAGGGCAAATTGAAAACTCACAGCATTCGATAACTATGTACAATTTATTCTAAATTAAATTACAAACCTAGAAACTATTCTTATTCTAAACTTAAAAAGATGTTACTAAAGCTACTCCTCGCCCGAGTGGGGAAGGATGTGGACGTTGACGTCGCCGTCTACATCAACGTTTACATCGGGGTCGACGTCCGTGTCGACATCGGCGCCGGCCTCCTCGTCCTCGGATGAGGCCGATGTCGAATGCCCCTCCTGATGCATCTCAAACTCTACCATTCCCTCGGCCGTGGCGAGGTCCATCTCGACTTCCAATGCTTTCTGGAAGTGTTTATAATTTTAGTACGATTCTTAGTATGGTCAGATAAGCTACTTAAGGTATCAAACTTACGTATAGCCACGCATGGCACCAGTCGCACCATAGCCTGCAGCCAATCTGCGTAGTTATCAGTGTTTAAGCGTTTCCCAAGTAACAAATTCAACACAGCAAGATGGGCATATATATATATATATCGAATCTTCCTTATCATGATTTCCCTTGTAGTACTCTTCAAAAGCAGGTTGAAGAGAGTCATCCTCTTAATAGAATGAGCTTGGAGTAGCGTGAGATACATAAAAGCCTATTAATTTCAATTCTTTCTTGAGATGAGTAATAGAACCAGGCAGAACTGCAAAAACCAAAGCAAAATAAAGACCAAGAAGGTCATCAGGGTTGGGTTCTGTAAGCTTTCCCAATAAATAAAAGATCCTCACACAATGTTTGAAGGTGTCTTCATTGGGATCTTTATCTGAATATATTACTAGTTTGGTATCATCCAGGCCTTCGGTTCTAATAGATACTTTGGAATCTGGAAATTTTGTGTTGTCATATGTTTGGTCAAGAATCTTTGATTCTTGAGCACTCTGGTACCGTGCTAACGTCTGTCCTACTCGGTGCGACATTGTGTACTTGTTACCGAGAAGTACGGGGATCGTTACCCCGCACCTCCACGAAGTCAGGATAGGTCTTACACCGTCAGACCTTTGGGGGTGTGGTGTTAGCCTACTGAAAAGTGTGAAACTATCCTGGCTGGGTGCAGCGTAGAGGGAGACCCAAGGGATAACTCTGGAAGGTTGACTTAGGACACCTAGAGCCACCGAGCACTTACTTTGTGAAAAGCTGTTGTCTCGAGCAGGGCCTGAACACGTCTGAATACCCGCGGCCCCGGTCGGATCAGGTCAGCGCCACACGTTGTTGATGTCTGGTGAAGCGCGGCACTGCAGCTGCCATCCGGCAGATGACAGCACCAGACGGTTACGCGCAGGAAGACTGGCCAGGCGCCGCAATAGGCGCGCCGACTGGTTGCCTAGTATCCTGGGGCGGCTTTGGTGACTTGGACGCGCCTCAGGTGCTGGGCTCATCCCCAGGATGAGCCTAGCCGGTGGGGCTGCGGTCGTCATTACGAGTTGCCCCGGACGTGACAACCCGCACCACACTCATCGTCAGGCACTCGATGGTCATAGTAAGGACTAGAGAAAAGAATAGGAGAGACAAGGAAGAAGAAAGACAGTTAATGTGAGACGCGAAGTGTCACCTATTTCTACCTTATTGCACTAGATAATAAATCTACACCCGTTTCTTGATAACTGTGTTACCAAGTACTCTACGCCCCGAGTCTGTGCGACTAACTAGATTACTATAATGACTAATTACACTATTTCCAAACTAACTCTAGGTGCTGGGCGGTGGCAACGCTCGCCTGGTGACTCTCCTATCGCCTGTCGCACTTCCCTCCGGTCGGTCTCCAGTCTCATGACGCGTCACAGGCGGTGAGCTTTCGGGTTGCTCTACCTGGTTTTGCAGCTGAAGTTCATACTTCACTGCAAGCCATAGAAATACAAGACAGAAAAACAAAACTCCGATTAACCCAAACAAAATTAAAAAGGACAACGCTAATATCAGGTCTTCGGGTGGACTGGTGCCTGCGGGAATTATAAGTGGTACAAGACCACCGGAATTCCGGACTGCCAGAAGACGCTCTCTATCATGCCACACAGGATGTGAATACGTCCAAGCCGCACGCCAGCTCTGGGACTGCCAGGTGGAAGTGCCTAGAGGCGCAGGAGGGCGACCTGGATAGTCTGGCGTGTTCTGGTGGTGCGGCCTCGTCACTAAGTTGTAGATCACGCGGCCCCGTGAAAGTGTCGGAACCGCGCACCCCACACATAGATATGAGATATCGGAGATATCACTTCATGAGTGAACGACTGGATAAAGGTTTTTTCACCATCAACTACTGTCCATCTGATGTGAATTTGGCTGATGTCTTAACTAAACCACTACAAAATGTCAACTTTACAAGGTGTCGAGATAATGTAATGAAACCATACCAATGATTTATTTGTCTTACAGACAGTCTGATGATCCTATGATGATCCCCTTGTTCAGCTTGACCGTAATCAAAACCCTCAACCTTCTCACACAGAGTCTCAAGACGAAAATACCCCCCTTTGCCAACTCAATTCCACGAAATAGACGATAAATTATACTCCAACATACCCTCAGAAATATCGTGCATCATGTCGCAATAAGCATTTTGGATACAATGATAGCTGGGCACTCTATTCCAAACAGAATGTTCTTGTATACCAGTTAAAGATGAATCCTGTAAAGCCACATCTATATCCTGATTCTGCTCATTTCTAAGACTACACTTTGGTACTGAGTTACATTTATGAGCCATTTCCGTGCGATGTAGTTTGCAAATGCGACAAAAGAAATTGCCTTTAAAACCTTTGAAAAATCCTTCAATATCATTGATTTTTAAATAATTGTTAGTTTACAATGAAACCCAAAAATAAAATTGCAACGTTTTCCCATCAACTGTGGCACTTATTCCCTGTTCCTCCTCAAAAGTCATATCTTCAATTGCCTTAGAGAAGTCTACGTCATTACCAAAAGACTTTCTATACTTGGATTCAAATATTGTGACTAAAAAGATGTTGTCCAACATTGAATGTAATTCTGGAGGGAGACACATTAAATGTCTATAAAAAGCCCCTACGGAATGGTCAACTTGGTGAGAGCCCAAGGCATTATCTGGCTGGTAGTCATCAGACTCGAAGTTCAGTGGTAAAATAAATTTCCCTTTTTGCTTGCTGTTGTTTCATTCCATAGTTCACCTTGAACAAAATGAGTGATTACCAGAGTCATCAGAACTTAGTATCGCTAAGTACTTTGTCCTTGATAAATGTATAATCTAGATGGTTACGAGGTGCAACGGGAATATTATAGAACTGAGCGGTAAAATATTGGACGTGTTCTTATAAATTATTAATAAACTCTTGTCATGTAACAATTACAAAATTTTTAGGATTGTTCAAACTATTATTTAAGGAGGCTCATCATTAACAACCGGATTTGTTTCTACGTTATCAGCTACATTGACATTCATTTCTTCCTCCGGGATCAGCTGCTCATTATGGTTGGCATGAACATTAGTAAGATGCTTGATATATGCATACAAATTTTGTTTCAGTCGCAAGCAGCCAGGCTGCTTGCACCTAAAGTGTCCCGAATGCAAAGCATTGTGACAAAATCGTAAATGGGCTTCCGTGTTTTACGTGAGGGAAATGTCCTCGGAACAAAAACAAAAACAGAAGCATATTTAGACAACATAAAAGACTAGAGTAATGAACAATCCATATACCAATTGACAGACACAGCATAAACACACCCAAGACAAATATACAAAAGCACAACCTGTTTTTTTTGCATGTGAATCAAAAAGTCATACACCGACATGAACCGTGCCGCGTATGACGTGATGCGCTGGTTCTGGAATGCCACGACGTCCTGAGTTCGCTGAAAAAGACGCAATCATCCACAGCCACAGAGAAGTTCCTGAACTCACCCATCGTATTCTCTAGCTCGCCCTCGATGGTAGAAAGCGCGTTAACGAGCTGCGTCATGGTGTCACGAAGCCTCTTCTCATTTTCAAAGAGTGGTACCAGCTGTGCGTCAGAACCCACATCGCAGCACCAGTTGAGGGCCGAACCGATGAATGCCTTCACCGAGGGGTCAGTCAGTCGGCCTTAATTTGTACACAGGATTACATGATTACATTGATTGCATAGAATTACAAAGCATAAAATCAACAATTGAGCTGAAATTTTAGTATGTTAGCCTGTTAATGACAACACTGTTGTTTGAAATATGTTGATCAACATTGTTGGTGTATATTCACTAAAACAACGTATCCAGCAATGTTGATCAACGTACAAAACAACGTTTATGTCATCCAACAGTCCCTAGCAGTATTGTGCAACGTCTTCTAGCAATGTTGGACACAATCAAAATTGTCTATCAATGTGGTGTCAACAGGGCTGGCGAACGTTCACGAAAACAATGGACCCCAGCACATATTAAAACGGAGGAAATGGTTGGCCATCAATGAGGGAAAGTATCTTAGAATCAATATATCTTGAAATACAGTGAATTGCAGTGAGTTGCTTCGGTAATCTTTATTTTCTTTAGAAAACGAAGTAACAATATCAATATTTCTATTAAAATCACGGAACGTTTGTCCACATGACTGACTGATCCCTCGGCCAGCCTCGTACGCCGGTCCTGGGCGCGCACCATCTGCAGCTGATGGACGAGCCCACCAATTGACTGCTTCCAGGAGTGCGCGGCCGACTGTTTCCCCGTCACGGATGTCTGCAGTAACTTCACCAGTGATGCGGCGTGCTCATTGATTGTAGCGACGTCCACGGAGGGCAGCGGCCGCCGAAAGCTAGTGGACTGTCTCCGCTGCTTCCGTCGGTATTTGTCCATAGATCTGCGCCTCGACTAAGCTTCTGGTCAGTTTGACTCCCACAGACGACCAGACGGCGAGACACTGAATGATTTAAACAATTCTCCAGAAACACCGAACACTTACTTTCGTTCGTGCACACTACACGGAGGCCGTGACACGTCTGAGGCGTGTCCGCACAGCGCACCCTTTCCAGTGCCGCGGAGCGGGCGCAGCACTTTTAGCTGCATCGAAATTTCCTCTTTTGTCGACCGCAAGATTAGCTACTCGTGGGTCATCCCAACCCTCTTTGAGACATCGTCCTCGATGTTCTACATATTGACAAAAGGCGAAATGTCGATTTGGAATTGGTATATTCATCATAAAAACGAATTTCGAAAGTGTAAGTAGCTGATTGTTACAATTTCTGTTTATTCATGTATATACATTTCATCTCATATTTCCGCTGGTATCCCCCTTTTCTTTAAAAAGATATCCTCATTTTTATTATGAAAGTCTTGAAACAAAAGTTCTGATTTAGGGAATTACAATGATTTCTTTTTTTTAAACGCATGCAACTGAAACTAAAGCGACGGTTCACGTCCAAGTCCGATCTTTTCAGTTGTGCAAAACGGCCGCATCACGATTATTTCAAAGTAATATTTCATCAATTCAGAATAATTTCAGATAATTTTCGATTCTTGATATGGATCAGACGGAGGCAGCCGCTCGGTGTCCCGTCCAGCGTTGCAACGGGTTCTCCGGGACGCAGTCCGTTGGTCCAGGGTTGCAGCGGGGCTTCCGGGTGCTGTCTGCTGGTCGGGCAGTGAGCTCGTTGGTGTTGAGGTAGAGTCCCCCGGTCACTGCGAGGGCCCAATGCGCCTTCCCAGTACCGGCCTTCCCCGCGCACTGGCTCTGGTAGGGTGGTTACACTTCCTTGCTTCCCCACCATGTGGCTGGCTGTTCCCTTTGATCGGGTGCACTGTTGGAGTGACTGCTCAAACTATCACTTAGGCTGCTAGGTCTTAAGTTAGGGAAGACACAATCAGGTTAACTTTACGGTATAACTCCTTGTATTCACTAGCAGAGTAGGTTGGAAGGCTACGACTAGTCCCGAAGCACCCCTAAGCTAAGACTGACTCGACACGCCAGTCAGTATATGTTAGTCGGTGGTCTTTACGTACGTTCCCCGTGGGGTAACACTACTAAGATCCTCCAAATATACCGGCTGGGTGTAGCTAGCAGATGAGGGGATTCAGGATTAATTTTTTTATTCATAATAACATCTTCTTTTGATGGATGATTCTCTGCCGCCTCCAAACAAAACAAAATGTCCTCATTTTAACAATAAAATACTTGTACTGTCCAGTTATCAAAATACGTTGGAGTGATATTAAAAAAAAGAAAAAATATCACAGTGGCTTAGCCAATATAGATTGCAATCGACAAAACAAAATGAAACGTGATATTGGAAGTAATTGTAAAAGTTATTTCAAACAATTTCACACATTTCCAAATAATTTCAAATAATATCATTTCTTTATTGAAATTTTGAAATTTGTAGAATTTTGTTGAGTACGTCCCACGGTGACCAAACGCTCTTGACGGCGCGAGGTGACTGGGTACAGTGCTTTGCTTATACTGGAGTGATTGGCTGCACCTAAGCGCAGCGGGAATGACTCTGTCAGGGTCCCAAGTTGATCACTCTGATTGATTGTGCAAAGCACCCCCGTGCGGACGTCAGGGTTGGTACGCCACCCTTCCTCGACGCCATACTCGGCGAGATCGCTCTTTGGCTGTTGCGATCCGGGGGAGCTGCACGGTGTCACCTCGACTAGCCTGGATACCGTTGGCCTATCGGACTAGCGACACTCGAACGGCGCTGTCGCTCCCGCGGTGGCATTGCAAGTAATGGTCCCTCGATGGCAATGACCGCTGTCCAGATGGTTTCACGTGTATTGTTGGTTATTCTCCTACTTATTTCAGAGAGAACCTCAACACTGGACAGTGCGGCGACGCGTTGACAGCTGGGAGGTAGGCAGCCCATATGCGGTGGTGTGCGTTTGGCTGACCTACCCGCAGGGGTCGTGTTGTAGCATGGCCTGCTGTTCTGGCTCGCTGGTGACCCACTGCCCACTGAGGCGACGTGGTGTCGAGTTGCCTCGCCGCTCGGAGTTCCGACTCGGGAGGGCCCGGGGTCTCCAGGTGAGACGAGCGGGTTAGGACGCCGCTCGCTGTTCTGCACGGCGCGTTGGTGTTCGACGCCGTGGTGGGAGGCACTCTTTTGATGTACGATCTCTCGTCGGGTTGCAGCGAACTTCAGGTGCAAGCCAACCAGCGACGTGCTGTGCCAATCCGGTTGACTTTTGACTGGCACAGCGGATGTTCCCAGGAACATCCCGTGGACAGCGCTTGTAAGACAAGTTGTCCCGGACGCGCTTGGCCTGCTGTGCTCGGTGCAAGCTAGAGACTTTGGAATTTGGCAAGGATTACTGGAATTTGAGGAGGAGGTCGACCAGGTTAAGAATTAATATTAGAATCAATAAATATTGATCATAAGTGATTTTAACCCAATATTAAGAGAAAAATAACTTTGTTTTTGTAAATTTAATTTCCTTTCACTGTATTACAGCGCTAAAGCTACTCCTTTTATCCATATCTAATCTGTCAATTAAGTATTAAACCAGAAATTAATACTAAGGCAGTTTACTTGAACTGCGTAAAAGTAGAAAGATGAAACAAATGGAAAATAGAACAAAGAAAAATCAAACAAACTAAACTAACCCGTTATTAACTATAAAACTACAACCCAAAGACTACAATTACCAGTGCATATCATATGTTACATTCAGTGGAGTCATTTTAGAAGGCTGAAACAACATAAAACAATGCAGGTGGCAACATGAACGGCAGTCTAATGAGGGGATTCTATTTTACAAGACGAGGTAGTAGACGGAGAAAGAGAGAATAAGAGGCTGAAGCGGGAAGTCCAGGGTTGCGCAAAGGAGGGGGTCGTCAGTGTTGTGTCGTCCCACACTCCTGCTGTTGTAGGCGGATTTAATTTTCAGATAATTGCATTATCAACTGCATCATCATGTATCCCAAAGCGTTTTTACCAATTGAATTTTCATGCCGTTTACAACAGCATGATCCGTAAGTCATGTCATGATCAAAATTTCCTTCTATCAAAATTTTGTTACCAGATGCCTTAAGTTTAGAAGCTAATTCTGAACCGGGATTGAACTTTAACTTCAGACAATCAAACAGTCTATCCATTTTAACTTCATCCCAATCTTTTCTCAATTCAATATCATTGCCACGCGATCTTGCCTTCACAGCTGTTGAGGCTGATCGAACCCAAAGAAATGATTTCCTGTCAATAGCTTTCCTCGCTTGGAACAGGTGTTCTAAGGTATCGAATTTTAGGTCTTGAAATTCTATTGGTTCCTCATAGTAAGTGGAAAGAAATTCAAACTCATTTTTAAAGAAACGAATAGTGTTGTTCATCATTGTCTAAATTAACCGGTCTCAACTGGTTAAAAATTTCGAGACAGAGCGGTGAGAGGGAGGAGGGGGGAGAGAGAGAGAAGTGTCGCGGTGCTCGAGGCGGCGCGGAGTCAAGAAAGAAAAGACTGGAGTCCGCAGAACTAATGGGGAAAGGCAGAGGGAATGACCGGGTGCAGGTGCACTAGCGGGATCGAAGGCAAGAGGTGAGCGGGCATCGAATGCGAAATTCGAGGAGCGGATGGTAGGGATCGGGTTGCCGTTTGTCGCCACCTACCTCCAGACTTCCGCGTTGCCGCCGGCTGGCCGTGGAACCTGCTGATTCAACGGCGTGGCCGGTGAAACACGTGCACTGAATGCACCACTAATCACTGAATTTTGGAGCACTTATTTGAGACGTTAAATAAACTAATATGTATGCACTGATAATATAAATATGAGAATTAATCAAATAACTTCACTTCTCTACACTTAGGGCACCATGTGGTGAACACGTGTTCGCTTTAAAATCACTTCACAATTCACTGATCACTTTTTCACTTTAGCACTGTAATCCAGGTGCGAAGAATTTAAGGCACTCGGTGATGACTCACTTTAGAAGCACTTTTAAAACTCTGCACTGTAGTGCGAAAAGATGGCCCTTAGCACACGTGTATGGGTGTTTCCGTACGTATGTGCACGTTTCGTGTCTTCGGAGTCCCGCCCGTCTCCATGAAATTTTTTCCCTGGTTCCACGCGATAAAACATGAAATACCAACTAGTTTCAGCTCGTTATAACGAAATTAGGGTTTTGACTGCACTGGTTTGGGAGCAAGAATGCTGAAAACCCCCTATTTGTAAGTTCCGTCATTGTCCATTTCCCCGGTTTCGA